>ML211096.1:0-68919 GCA_004369055.1 Polyporus arcularius HHB13444 | reverse complement strand
ACGTCCGAGATCGCCTTTGCGACGACACGCTCCGCCTGCACGGACGGGTGCAACTCGTCGAACCTACGCGTCGTCAGCCTCCAGAACGCCGATTCGAGCGTGTCGACTCACCAAAGGAAGCTGTCCTGGTCCGTTCCGGTCGCGTCCGTGCAGACACCGGGGTCGCTCGTGCTCTCGTTCAGTTCGAAGACGCAAGCATGCACGGCCCCGGTGACGTTGAGCGGCGCTGTGCCGTTCAGGTAGAGCTGAGGACGCGCGAACATATCCGCGAAGAGGGAATGCGAGTCGAACAGGCCTGCGCGAACATCTCGGGTCAGTGCGCATACAATCCAGACCAACACTCATACTCACCGATATGCGCGCCGTGCAGGGTCGGTGCCAGAGCTTGAAGCATCAGCTTAGCGATCTCGTTTCCGGAGGTAGTCAGCTCGGTCATGAAGACGCTCCACTCAGTGGTGTTGCGCTGCGCGGTCCAGTACCGGCTCGGATACGAGTCCGCCGAATAGAGGGGCGTCGTTTGCAGCGGGATCATCTGTCGGTACTGGTGAGTCGCTGTCCTTTCCACTGCTCGAGAGAGTCAAGGCTACGTGGCCGACACTCACGTTCTGGAAGATGAAGTTTCTCGCTCCCGACGCGTACAGAACCTTGACCCAGTTCACTGCGCACGCGACTGTGTCCACGATCGTCACCCCAGGAGTCTGGCTCCCCGTCAGGAGCGCTCCCACTCCGACATCGTTCGTCCCGATCCAGAGGGTGTAGATCGTCTCCTCGGGCTTGAGCTTGAGCGAGCCGTTCGCCTTCTCGGCGAAGAAGGTCGGGAGCTGGCTCTCGAAGACGGACGGGAACGGCCGCGCGGTCAGATTGTTCGAGCACGTCGCGCCCGACTTGGCGAACGGGAACAGGTTGAAGTTGCCGTCTTTGGCCGCGAAGACGGGCCACATGATGCCTCCATCGGCGTGCCCGTCCTATGAGCGAGGAACCAGAGGTGAGCACAGTGAACGCCTGGGATGCCTATGTGCGGCACTCACGACGTCCGTGTAGGAGTCCCCGAACGTGACGAGGTTTTTGATCTGGCCGGGCAAAGGACCAGCGGCGAGTGCCGAGAGCGCGACGCTCCCAGAGAGCAGAACAGCAGCGAGCAATCCAGCGGCCATCTCGAAGAGCTGAGAGGAGATGTGGAGACGACGTGGTCTGCAGTCTGCTCGTCCGCTGGCCGGCATATATACTCGGTGAGGGCAGCTATTCTTTGCGGGTACACGATACATCATCTGACCGCGCCTCGGATGCCCGCAGGAGCGCGAAATGCGACCGGTCTTCTTGATGAGGATGTTCTCCGTCCGCCTTAGGGGCGTCGCATGGGCCTCTGGTCCGCCTGACGGTCTCCGAGTATTGTCGAAGCTGCGCCCGAAGTTTCACCTGGTCTTCTGACGAGGAAAAGAAGTCGCGACGCGGACTGTCACGGAGCGCGTGCTCACGTCACGCGTGTCCGTGACTGGGGCAACGGCCCCTTCGACACGATCCCCAACAGTTTCCTCTCGCCTCTCATACTTGTGCGTAATCAGGACCACTCAAACTGTTGACACACCAGACTAATGTGACGCTTCTGTAAGTACACACTGTCCTGAATATCCCGCACCTTTCCTGCACAAGCGGTGGACAACGTACGGATCAATTGCCAGGCAAGCCGCCGCCTCCCGTAGAAACACGTGCGTCCTATGTTGGCGATAGTCAGATTTCTGGGTCTCTTGGATTCGTGAGCGTGCCGCATCGGGGCTCTCATCGGTACCGCCTCCGCGCCGTTGGAAGTCGGGGTCTGCATGGTACGCACTCCTTCTGCATCACCGATCTGTCTGACCGTTCGTTGAATGAAGTCCTAGTACACGCAGATCGGTATCTGGCTTGGCTACCCACTTGTGCCAGCCATGAATCGCTCTCGGGCCGACTGGATGGAGCCACGGAGACCCACGGGTGCACTGTGTTATACAGTAGTATCCCGCATACTCGTGAACCCCGTGTCGTCACCGCGGTTCCCGTGATGGGCTGCACTTTGGCGAACTATCGTCGCATAGCTCCTTAGCATGGACGCCATCCAGTGCTTTTGCAGACCAGGGCCCGGGAGTGCCGCATTCATCCGGTGCCGGCAGCCACGTTGTCACCTCGAGGTACGTCTCTCGGATACGATCATGGACTAAACAGCACATCACTTGACGCGCCTTCGCAACTTCAATCGAGGTCTCTACGCCTCGCCCGCTGACGGTGCAGGTCGTGCCCACGAAGCCCCGGGATCTACGAGGTGCCAGGATGGCCCTTGCAAGACTCCGTCATCGAACACATTCTGCTCGCAGCACAGTGCTAAGATCTGCAGTGAAGAGACAAGAGGTTGCATGTTGGTACATGACTATCTCCGCCGCGCGGGTCTGCTATGTTCTGACGTCCTGGTCTTGATTATCAGGAACATGTTCATGAGAACCATGTGATCCATTTCTCCGTCTTCCTATGAACGGCATCCGAGATCGCCTTCGCGACCACCCTCTCAGCCTGCACCGACGGATGGAGTTCATCGTACCTACGCCTTGTCAATACTCGGAAGGAACGTATCCGACAAGGCGTCACTCACCACAGAAAGCTGTCCTGGTCTGTTCCCACGGCGTCAGTGCAGACTCCCGGGTCAGTGGTGCTTTCGTTCAGCTCGAAGACGCAAGCGTGCACCGCCCCAGTCACGTTCAGCGGCGCGGTGCCATTGAAGTAGAGTTGAGGACGAGCGAACATGTCCGCGAAGAGCGCATGCGAGTCGAACAGACCTATGCGAACATTGGTAAGCCCTGCCGAGTCTCATTGCCAGCACTTCCGCTCACCAATGTGCGCGCCGTGCAGAGTTGGTGCTAGAGACCGGAGCATCAGCTCAGCGATTGCGTTCCCGGAGGTGGTGAGCTCCTTGATGAACACGTTCCACTCGGTCGTGTTGCGCTGTGCGGTCCAGTACCGGTTCGGATACGAGTCCCGCGCATACAAGGGCGCGGTCTCGAGCGGGACCATCTGTCCATTTTCGTAAGTACTCCGCCGGTAGGACCTGATTGCCATAGACTCACGTTCTGGAAGATGAAGTTCCTCGCGCCCGAGTCGTACAAGACCTGCAGCCAGTTGACAGCACACGCGGTTGTGTTGACGACGGTCGCTCCAACGGTCTGGCCCGTCAGGAGGCCATGCACGCCGACGTCGTTCGTCCCGATCCAGAGCGTGTTTATGGTCTCCTTCGGGTCGAGCTTGAGGGAGCCATTCGCAGTCTTGTCGAAATATGTGGGAAGTTGGCTCGCGAAGACGGACGAACACGTCGCGCCCGATATGGCGAACGGAAATAGGGTGAAGTTACCCTCCTCTGCGGCGAAGACGGGCCACATGATGCCGCCGTCGGCGTGTCGATCCTGAAACGGGTGAGTAACATGGCGTTGGACTACTTACGGGCCAGTAAATATGATGCTCACGACGTCCGTGTAGGAGTCCCCAAACGTGACGAGGTTCTTGATTTGCCCGGGGGACGGCCCAGCCGCGATGACCGAGGCTGCGAGAAGAAATGATATCAGAAGGCGACCGACCATCTTGCACTTCGAGCTGAAGACCGGGGATGCTGTGGGGCGCAGTGGTCTCCAGTTACTGGTCTGCAGGTCGGAATATATATGCACGGTGCGGGCATGAGTTCTGAAGAGTGCGTGATGCATCATCTGATCGGTGCACGGTACCCGCAGAAGCACCAGTACTACATATATTCTCAGCTCGCCATGTCGGCCCTCAATGCTGTCACGCATGACCGTTCTCTGCGGCCCACGCTGGTGTGCGGGCCGTGAGGAGGTGTGGACAGTACGCGTTCTGCTAGTTTCAAGGAGTACGCCTGCTGACGTCACGTTTGTTTGTCCATCGGCTTCCTCAGATGCGTAACTACTGCGGGTATCGGTTTCCGCAATCACCCCGGCCACTTGCGTGCGTGCAACGCAGTAACTGCGACGAGGATTCGTATGAAGTGGTGCCGGCCATGATTATTGAAGACGGAAGGTCGGTCATAGGCAACGGTGATCGAGAAGTCGAGGAGTTTAGTGAGGGTTGCGAGGAGGTGAGGAATTCTCCAAAGCTGTCGTGGAGCGAAATGCAGTGTTGATGTCGAGAATGTTTAGATGGAGGGCACGGTCCATGCGGTTTCATTCATACATACACGCGACGGGAAACTGTACATGTGAGCATCATGGCAGAGCAAGTGGAGAGGCGGTGAGCGGGTTCGAGGTCCTTGTTATGAGCGTGTCTGGCCATTTGACTGAAGGCATTCAGCCGAAAGTTGGTGTCGTAGAGATACTGTCCAAAGCACGCGGCACTACTACTTGGGAACAGTCAACGCCGTGGTTCTATTGAACCTTACGCAAGCGCCGTCGCACGCTGCGAGGAGGACATGCAGCTCCCGCACCACTCACCTCCCTCTTAACGTCCTCAATGTTAGCTCGCGGCCTCACTCCTCAGCTCTTCCCTCGTGCTGTTATATCTACCAGCGCAAACATTTCCTGGAGGTATTATAGTACTAAGGCGCCGAATGAACACCGACCTATCGTTCTGAGGCCTTATCAAGAGGACTGCCTCAAGACCTGTTTGGAAGAGCTCGCAGAGCGTCCTAGGAGAATCGGTGTATCTCTTCCTACTGGTTCCGGAAAAACCGCCATCTTCCTCCATTTGCTGGCAAGGTTGCCCTCGCCAGCAGCCCAATCCGATGCTACCAGAACACTTGTGATCGTGAGCAGTGTCGAACTCGCACAGCAGACGGCGGAGCAAGCACGGAGGCTCTTCCCACACTGGACGGTCGAGATAGAACAGGGTGAAGAGAAGGCGACAGGACTGGCGGATATGTGAGTCCCATGCACCTCGTGTTCGTTCATGGGGTCGTGACTCACCGGGACATTGGCAGCACTGTGGCGACTATACAAACTCTCTCCAGACCTGGCAGATTGCGCAAGTTCAACGTGCGATTCACGAAGGCACTCATCGTCGATGAGGCTCATCATGCTGCAGCTGAATCGTGAGTCACCAAGTGAGCCGTCGGCCGCCCGGTAGAAAGCTCATTTTCGCCCCAGTTACCGACACGTTCTCGCGCATTTCAATTGTGCTATTGATCCCCCAAACGGCCAGAAGTTTGTGTCACCCGCTGGAGGGCACCAAGTACCAATCATTGGATTCTCGGCAACGTTCAGCCGCTTTGATGGCCTCGCGCTCGCCTCCGTGTTCGAGGACATAGTGTATCATCTAGATGTGGTGGAGCTGACGCGCCAAGGGTGGTTCGTACAACAGTGTCACCTTGCGATATGTCCCCTGATGTAGTTGGTCTGCACAGGCTCTGCAATCTGCGCTTCACTACTGTTCAAGCGAAAATGGGCCTAGGTCAAGTCAGCGTGAACAAGCGCACTGGGGATTACCACGAAGAGCCACTGGCCCGTGTGCTCAATACCGATTCAATGGTCGAACTCGTTGTCCGCGCATGGAAAGAGAAAGCTTGTGGGTCCTTTTATCGAGTCGAGTCAAAATCATCGCTGAACACAGTACACAGCGCACCGCAAGTCTACCGTGGTTTTCTGCGTGAACCTTGCCCATGTCGCCAAAGTCACGGAAGCGTTTTGTGCAGCAGGTGTGGACGCACGCGCCGTCAGCAGTAAAACTCCGGCAGCCCGCCGTGCCGCCTTCGTGACAGACTTCAAGGCTGGCAAGTTCCCTGTTCTGGTGAACTGCAGTACGTACAAATGCTCTGTCACGGTCCACTTCACTGACATGACTAGGCATTTTCACTGAAGGAACAGACATCCCAAACATTGACTGCGTGGTGATCGCTAGACCGACACAGTCATCAAATTTGCTCAGTCAGATGGTGAGGATGAGGCTTCATAACTGCAGGCGCTTCGTACTGATGGCTGTTGTAGGTGGGTCGTGGGATGCGACAATCTCGTCAGACCGGCAAGGAAGACTGTCTCGTCATCGACTTCGCGGACTCCAAATGCCACGTTGCCGGTCTATTGTCCGCTCCCAAGTTCTTTGGAAAAGACCCCGCTGAGCTGGACCGTCGAAGGTCGCCGAATCTTGAGATCTGGGAGAGGGCAATGTCTGAGACTGACTTGCGACTTGAAGAGCTGCGCCGCGCGGGGCGCGTCCCCGTTGTCGTATACGTCGACGAGGCCAACCCGTTCGACCTTCCGGACCAGGCTTCCGGCGACTCGCAGCTGCCCGCTCTGAGCTGGAACAATTGGATCTATTGCGGAGAAGGTCCCGGTTTCTACGTGCTCGAAACTCCGTCCGGGGGAACGTTCAATGTCTCACTCGTCCCGAACGATGGCGGCGGTATGTCCGCCCTGATCTCTTCGCCAGGCGCAAACATATTGATTTCTTGCTTCACAGTCGTTGAGTATGTTGCGCAGTACTCTCCCTACCAATATGCAACAAAAGACATATCGACAAACTCTACGCTTGGCGAAGCAATCCGTCAGTGCGACAACCTCGCTGTCCAGTATATGGGTGCGGAGTATGACATCTTACTGCGCGCGGCACCTTCGCGCTGGGGGCCTGCTTCCGACACGCAGAAGACGTTCATTCGTGAGCGACTGCATGACTATGCCAAGCTGCGTGAGAGGGACGGAAAGCCGCTGTCTGGCAGCAATCATATGCAGGAAATCGAGGAGATGACGAACGGAACAGCAGAGAACATTGTCTCCCGCATCTCTCACGAAGCTCCCACTTGGAAGGTATGTCGTCACGATTGCACGCAAGTGAGATCGTACTTGAGCTAACTTCACTGGGCTAGGAGTACTACGAGAATAAACTCCTGAAGGGACGACAGGACAACGAGCCAGTCAAGCAGGGTATGAACGACCACTTCGACTGGGACGTGAACGAAGATGATGAGGACTCTATGTGGGACTATTACGAGGACGAGGACAGGCCTAGGCGTGGTTGCTGGCTTCAGTAGACATACATCCCCTGACGTGCATTCTCAAATGACTCACGTAATGCATTTCGAACTGACTTCGGACGAGAGGAAAGGCGTCTCGCTGCTATGCAGGGGTGCGATGATGAGGCACGAGTCAGCAATATTAATCGCGAGAGGTGGTCATCGCACGAACCAGGATAGCCGGGGAATGGACGAGTTACTTCTGAAGGACCACATAGTCCGTGGGACCAGCCTCATCGCCGAAGTCATAGCGGACGATGGAAGACTGAGGGGGGGCTCCCATTAGCGGGATGGCGGAAAGCTCAACTGCGACGAAGGCGTAGTGGAGCATGGCTACGGGGATGAGTTGGAGTCGGCGCACGCTGTATCGTATGCCGTAGCTGACCAGTGGCACTCGTCGGAGGCACTTATAGGTTCGCGCGTATAGCGGTCCTTAAGTCCCCCATACGTGCCGCAGGGGCGGATCTTGAAACCTTCGGGCGAAATTGGTGCGCTCGTGTACTGACTGTCTTTCTGAGTATGGAACAACAGGTGAGGAGACCAACAGGGACAAGTGTAGACACTAGAGACTGAACATAAATAACGCGTCCGTTGATCTGGTCGGACGAAGGGGCGCCGGGTATGACCACCTTGATAGTCAAGATGTCGACTTGATCGTACGTACACAGAAGAGACAGCAGGACCGCTGCCACAGTTGTGCATCTCACAGGACGCCACTGAGTGCGAGCGGCTCAGTAGAGAGCTGTAATGGCCATTGTTAGCTGAGGGCCATTCGCCCATGGCCTTCGCCGGCGGTTTTGTGTCGTGGTACAAAGACGCGCCATAGAAACCCGCTGGTGGCCGAGACAAATAGGAGTGATAGGAAGTCCCCTTTCAACATTGATTGCTTTGCCGGTATATCAATTGCGAATTCCTTTGCTGGCGCTTTGGCAGTGTGGCCGCAAGGTACATAACAGTGACACCTCGCGGACGTTCGCAACAGTGGACATCCCTTCGTCGCTACCTCGCCTCTCCCACACGCACCCATAATCTCACCGCACTTGCCATGTCGAGCAGATCCCGCAGCCGCACTACGCAGCACGAGCGACACGTCCTTCGGACCGAGGCATCTACTCCGCGGCTACGCCCCAGGAGCAACCGGCCAGCGCTCCTTGGACAGCCCAAACCATCCGGACTGTCCCTGAAGAAGCTCCTGACATGCCCCGGCGACCAGCTACGAGACGACATCGCGAACTTCGACGAGCCGATTCATCGCCAAATAGACACGCCATATCTCATATTGAGACTGAACGTGACTGTGGGTCTAGCGCAGACTCCCCGCACATAGACATACTGAAACCCCAGTTTTAGTGGCCCGGGCATTCGGTGCCCGAGATAGAAGCATCCAAACGCTTGCGGCAGCATGGATGCCACTGCCTCGGACAACTTGCCGTTGAGGTCGCGAAGGAGTGCCAAGATACTCTCAAAGTACGGGTCCTTTCATTCGCAGTATGACATGTATCGCCACTCACCAACATCTCAGGGCTTCCTCCTGACGCCTACAGTCGCAGCGAAGCGGGTGTTCGAAGTCGAGAACTTGACTCTAGTCGCGCTGTATTACGTCGAGGAACCGGGTGGCCTTGGCACTTATTATGCGGATGTTGAGTCTACTGTCCGTGAATAGGACTTCACATATCTAGAGAGTTCAATTTCCAGACTCTCCGCTCGTCTCAGCAAACGAGAAGTTGCCCATTCTGATTCGCAGCCTTCTTAGTAATGCTGGCAACCACTGGCGCGAACCAACGTGTCAACGAGTGTCTTCCTTCGAGGCTAATGCTGATGGTTAGTCTCCCTGTCCCCCATTACCCAAATAACTGCAGCGCGGTTTACAATAACAGGGTAAAGATCTCAATGCGAGTTCATGAGGAGGATAAGGAGGAGTAATATTGTGAGTTGACGATGAGGAAGAGGGCGGCGCCGGCGCTTATGCATCGGCTGTTACCGGGCTTTACCGGACTCCTCGAAAACACCGCCACACGGTCTGTCTTTGACAAGTTTCCGTGTGCTTTGGTTCTGTCTGCTACGACATAAGATAGTAGGGGGTAGTACTGAGCGGGGCTTGTAACCGACAGTTCTCCCTCCAATGCTGACCTGCAGCCAGTCTCCCCGTCGATTGACCGCCGATCGCACAATCCTCTCGTCGTTCTTCGCCAACATTTCCTGGGAACACAGCTACTACCAGCTGCCAGTTGTCGATCCACACCCACGCTATGGTGCGGGCGAAATTTTGAATGGCACAAGGCATGTCGCTGTAATGGCGCGTTCGGATCGCACGTACTGATCTCGTCATAGGACACATCGTCTTCAAACCGGAACTCGCGATCGTTACCGCAAAGGGCAGAACGCGCATGCACAATCACAGTCGACAGCGTGTCAGTGCGGAAGACCCTTAAACCTCTCATTAGCAGCAGCCTGAGTCCGGCTGCTTATCCACTCCGCTTCTTTTGTGTCCGCGTTGTGATCGCTCGCTGCGCACAACGAGCGGTGTATTCCAGACCGGAAGCATGCCCGCGGTCACATCGAGCATACTGAGCGGTTAGCGTCCATAAAGGGTGAGTCACAGTGCTATCCCGTTGCCTATCGCTCTATACTCAAATATACAAAGTGCGTACTAAATGGCTTGACCGATGTCTGGCGTGATTCGAGGACAACCATAGCGTCATGATTAAGCTGACGACTGACGGACATGAATGATGAGTTGAATCTCTCCGGCATGGACGGTGCAAGCGCGAACTTCGCAACGGGGGTAGGAAGCAGTGCGTCCCTTCTAGCGTCTGGCAGAAATCATGCTAATAAGCATGGAAATATTGGCAGGCTGGTCGCGCGGTTTGGAGGATGCCTATTTACACCATTCGAGCATGCAAGAGAGGCGAGCGGCGTCACGAGAAAAGGAACGATTGGACTACATCACGTATTGTATCATCAAGTTCAGCCACCATGGAAATCGCGTCTATCATTATTGGGAACCGTACTTGCATTCCGAACTCAAGCACTAGGCTCGAGCTGAACACTGTTGACCTTCACCCACGTGGGGCGGGAAGAGACGTCCTTCCACCATCTGCCAGTATCAGTCAGTAAGCATCTTGTCTTCACGACCATTTGGCGTCCGCGGACTGACCTAGCGACATTGGGGTACTTCTCGGACTCCAAGTAGTCGTATCCCTGGACCTTGAGGAGGGCACCGTACGACAGGTGAAAGAGATCAATGAGCGTGAGCTCCTAGAGTGATCCGCCGCGAGGTGAGTGATATCCTGAGACGTTTTCTGGATGGACGACTCACATCTCCGGCCACGTATCTAGTCTTAGAGAGCAGCACTTCGTATCCGGACAGTCTCCCTTCAAGTGCTTTCTCGTGGGCCTCAACGTTCTGCGGGTTGGGCGCACGGCCGAAGAATCTGCAAAACCACATACGGTGAGCTAACACCCGCAACTCGTCCAACAGTGTACTCACGGCTCGAACACCTTCTCGTGGGCCAGTCCCCACACGGGCGGGTCGAAGTTGCTCGTCTCGATGCTGGCCGCCTGCTCGAAGAGGGCGGTCTTCTGCACGTCCGCAGGGTCCGGGATGAGCTTCCCGATTCCGCCGTACTTCAGAGCGATGTAGCGGCAGATCGCGCGGCTCTCGAAGAGCTTGAAGCCGTCGTCATCAATCCACGGGATCTGCCCGAACGGCTGGTGCTCCTTGATATCGTCCTTCTTGTGGTCGGCCTTGAGAATGTCGATGGCGACCAACTCGTACGGGACTTGGAGCTCTTCAAGAACGACGCGGACGCGCTTGGTGCAGGTGGCCACGGCGAGACCGTACAGCTTGAGGACCATGTTGGATAGGTGGATGTTGGTGTGGAGGTAAGACCTGATGTGTGGTTGCAATGGGAGCTGGAGGGAGTATGCTGACTTTCTGCCGCCCCAGGATGCGCCTTATAACCATGCAGGATGAGTATGCGCTGGCATATGCTCTCCCGGGCTCTCTTTCTCTGACATCAGCACCGTTTGCCAACAGACAGGACGCAGGTGACCAGTACCTTGCGCACGAGATGCGATTGCAAAGAACTCCCGCGTTGTTAGTCACCGCGCGAAATTGGCCCGGGGAGTTACGAGGATGACATCCAACGAACGGGCCAGCGACAACCCGTCAAGCGCACAACGTGAGGGCATCGTATGCCTATCCTGGCTCGGATTCAGTCAAGAGTGCGCTCACGCTTACACTTCACCGACGTCGATAGTCGAGATCACGTCAGACCTGTGGTCAAGGCCTCCGCATTGCTCGCACCCCAGTACATGCTTGCAACCACTAGTAGCGCCCCCCATATACTTCCCGCCGATGAGCCCCGCCGATGAGTTCAACAGGCTCAGCTACCGATTGACCACGTCACAAGGTATCTACTCAGGAATCGTGCAAGTTGCCCTCAAGCGCCGCAGAGTACGGAGAGACGCATGCCAGTTTTGCGCGTTCCGGTGTCGGATGTGCGCGTCAGTCTGGAACACCCTCGCAACTTGAACAGCTGTCCCTTTGGCTTAACACTGACGTCCTTCTTTATCCTCTAGGTTCCAATACGCGGGTCACTCGGAAGGGATACCGGTGCTGGCTCGGGTGGTCTCGGGCGATGAGGCCGCGTCCCAAGTGTGAGCCAGCCTGAGCGCGTCCGAGGTCTGAGCGTCCATACAGAAGAAGCCATGTCTGTGTGCCTTGCGGAAGCGCACAGAATGTTACGGGATCGATTGCGGAACGCGTCGCCTGATACGCAGTGAGTGATACGAGCCGTCCCATCCTCCAGATTCTGAATGATACTCTCATATCCAGAAACCCGATGGCAGGCCAATGGGCCGCGTGCCTTCGTGTCCCGCGGACATGCATCGAGTCATCTTGAAGCCGGTTACAGACAAGTGAAACACCAACGAGTGTATACTGTATGATATACAGAGGTACGCGCTTCCTAGTGCAGGCAGGGTTCGCGCTGCTAACGAAGGGCTGTTCGCGTGGCTGAAAAGTCACATTCTAGCTATTCATACATACAACATTTGGCATCGGCGACGAGAGACAGGAACTCTACACGCTACATCACGTATCTTACAGTCAGGACATGCTACAGAAGGATCTGAGTACAGTACGACGACGTCACAAACCAGACCTGCCAATGTCCACCCTCTCTACAACCTTGCGCAAAGAGTCGATCGCAGGACCCTCGAAGCCCTTGCATTGCGTGAACCAAACTTCCTTGAGAGCAGAGGTCTCACACGCAACACGGAACGCTACAGCATCTGCGAACACCTGGAACGGGTTCCGCGGCTGCACGTCCTCTTCGAACTCGCCGAAAAAGAAGCCCGCCTTCTTCAAAGTGCGGAGCAGGAAACGACCGTCGTGTTCCCCCATGAGCTGCGCGAAGAACGCGACAGCCCCGTTCCCGGCGATCTCGGCATGGTGCACGCTGCTCATGCTGCGCACAGCGGGGATCCACGGCGCGACGTCGACCGGGTCTGTGGAGAAGATGTGGAAGATCTGCACAGCGTCGAGCGCGAGCCTGCGCACGAATGCCACGACGTCCATCCGCTTCGGGGCGTTGACGAGGGTGAGCCGCGGGGTGGCCTCCGGTACGTCCGGGTCAGCTCCGAGGGTGTTCCAGAACCGGCATCCCGCTTCGTGGTCGTCCGCGATGGACACTGCTACGACCGGGTTCTCCGGGGTGAACAGGGACATGAGAGCCTCGATGAGAGCTTCTTCGTCGGGCTGCACCTGCACACCGCCTGCTGCGAATGGGTCGAAGTACACGATGCCTCCCCTGATGGGGTAGTGGAGACGGACGCGCACGATGGTGGTTGTAGGGAAGGCCATGCGGTTCAGGATGGCGGGGATATAGTTGACAGTGCCGTAGACGACGAGGCTCTCGAGAGCGGGGAACGCGACCTTTGGGCTTACCAGGTCCAATACGGGGTACGCGACGTCGTAGTCCGCGGCGGACAGCAGAACCAACTCGGTGAGGGTCGCAGCGACGCCCTGCATGAGGTCGATTGGGATACTGCCCATATGATGCTTGTCGTATCCTTTCAGCTCCAACCGCTTGAGTCCGGGACGCACCAGGGTCATGGGGAGGGGATTGTAGAGGTGCGTGAGCCGAACAGCCTGCAACGAAGGCGTGTGCTCATTGAACAACGTAGACCTGGGAATGATATGGTTCGGGGCCCATGGCGTAAGATTGACAGGGCCCAGGAATGCACCGGGGAAAGTGAACGCCGCGGTGTTGAGAACGTAGAAGTCGGAGAGTAGCGGCGCAGGGATGCGTAGCTTCGACCAGAGTGGCTCAAGAGCAGCCTCCCGATTGAGGCAGATCGATATATGCGTAGTGCGTGGGACTGCTTGCTCAAGGAGCTTTGGCAGATGCGAATTGGCCGTTTCACCCAGGGACGTTGGTCCGACAACGAGGTAGAGATGCAGGGGTATCTCGGCGGCGCGGGCGAGGAATGCTGCAGCTGCCTCGTTGATGGTAGGGTTATAGGACTCAGCCATGAGCAGATGGTCCCACATGGCGGGCTGCGCGAGCATCAACTCGCGCCACTCGCGACAAACATGAGAGATTGTGATCCAGCTATAGAACGAGGAGGCCGGTTGCGTCCAGTCCGGCTCTGTCGAGGGACGAACACGGGTCAAAATATCGAGCAGTGTCTCGGCTGGTATGGTATCCATCTTCGCGCTGGAATGAGGGGAAGAGCTGACCGGCCAGACTGAGTAGTGAGGTCTTTTGAACAGGTGGATTCAAGACACTGCATGTTGAAAACATCATATAGAGCACGACATACTGGATTGTAAGAAACCTTTGTCCTTCTCCTTTGTGGTCGTGGCGGAGAGGGTGAAAGGCGGAGATGTTGAACTCCAGAAGTGTCGGGCCTGAGAAGGCACGTCACATTAGGATACGTACTCTCCTCTCCGAGAGGTCGTAGCTGCGAAAACAGTATGATTCTATGGAATACGCGGTAGAGTGAATACCATCGTATGTTGGAGCATGTGCCCACCAACAAGGCAGTAGGAGCGGTTGAGGCAGGGAGAAAAAAATCGAGAGAAAATAAGTGATGAGAGTGGGATTCGAACCCACGCCCTTTCGGACCAGATTGCGAACAATATCCTTAGTCTGGCGCCTTAGACCGCTCGGCCATCTCACCATGTTGTATGTCAAAACGTTGCAGTACATGGAGCACAGCATTGTCAACGAACCGTTGCAAGCGGAGCTGGACATAGCGCAGACCACGAAGCTATCAACCCGGTTAGATTCCATAGCTTGGGTCACTTGATTGGTCTGGGACTTACGAGGCGGAATCACATCACTCTGTATACCTTGCACGTCCTCTGCCAGCACGACCGCCATCCCCGTTTCGAGGTGCCAGTCGATATGACAATGGAGAAACCATGGCCCGGGGTTGTCAGTCTGTCGGACGAGAACACATCATTCGCATCTGTAGGTTAACAGAATGAGAGCACTCACAATGAATCTGATCGTGACATTGTCCCCGTCGTTCCCGATACTGACCGTGTCGCGGCGGACCGGATTGACATAGTTCGGGGTGGTCTGACCCGCGCTGCGAACGACCGAGAACGAATGCTAGGAATGACAGTTACATCGTTGTGAGTCCAAAAATCAAGTAGTGACATGATAGGAACGCACGCCATGGAGATGGAAGGGATGAGGATGGCCTGGGTCAGCGAGAGGAAGCGCAGGCATTGTGATCTCGATGGACTTGTTTGGCGGGAGGTAGTGGATGCTCCCCGCAGGCATCAGATCCATAGCACCGGGTGCGCCTGTGAGAATTTGCAGAAGAACCGTCGTGTTCGGAGAGACGTAAGAGACCCCGTTCGCGTAGAAGAGCATGTCCGTCGTGTTCTGTGATCCAGTGAACGATGAGCGGCCTAGAGCAGTCTCCGCCAATATAGATGCTACATACGAAGGTAAAGTTCAGGTTGAGGTTCACTTCCGCGCCTCCAGGGAAAGGCTGCCCGGGCTAAGAGGTCAAGACTTTAGCTTCCTTTGGTACACCCGTCATGTTCACGAGACCGAGACTCACAGCAGCCGGGTCTACCAGCGCGTGCAGGTCCGACTCCACCAGAGGAATCACACTTGGAGTCTGAGACGTAGTAGGGTCGGCATCCGGCGCTCCTGCGTAGCGCAAGATGGCCGAGTTCAGACCGCCAGCGTACCCTGTGCCGTTGGGTAGCGCTACACTTGGGTTCGCTCGGATCCAATAGTTGTCGACGGGCTGTGTCGCATTGAGCTACATATAGGGATAGAGGTCAACTCGCAGGTCAGGAGGAGCCGTGCAAGGAGACATACGACGAAGGAATATCGCTGAGCAGCAAAGATCTGGATGAAGTCGACGGTGAGGGGTTCAGTGTACTCGCCGTCCGCTTCGATGATAGTCATGTTGTGGCCGTCGATAGTGAAGTTGTAGTTCGGTTCACAGGCCATGTTGAGCAGGCGGAAGCGGTACCTATGGCAGTCTTAGCGACCCGCAGACAGGAAACGATTGTCACGGTGAGCCCAGCAGTCCATACCTCTTCCCTTGCTCCACCGTGATGACCGACAGAGGCCACTCCGGGCCACCGAGGTAGCGTCCGGCACCGTTGATCAGCGTCGAGTCTGGAGTGCTGTGACAAGAATGAGTTCCATGATAGTATGCGCTCCATCCTGGCAACGTACGGGAACCGCGGCCCAAGTTGGGCAGCTGTATGAAGCCAGTCCGCGAGCGTGATAACGGTAGACTCTGAGAGACATCAGGGTGCGTTCTTACATTTCCGATGGATATATATACTCACCGTCATCTACGTCGTACATGCCGAGGTACGGATCCTCGGGGTCGTAGATGACGAACGGCCCGCGCAGGCCGTCGCAATACTGCGTCATGTAGTGGCTGTGGTACCAGAACGTGCCCGCCTGGCCAACGGCGGTGAAGTTGTACAGAAACGCGCTGTCCGGCTGGATGGGGCACTGAGTGACGAACGCGGTACCGTCCGCCCACGCTGTCCCGTGTTGGAAAATACCATGCCAGTGCTGCCAAGGGCGAAGCAGAGTGAGCATACGACGCCAGGGGCGACGATGGGTACGCACGACAGTGGTGGAGTTGATCATGGTCGCGTTCGTCATTTGGTCGACGACGTTGATCTGGAAGTTGTCACCCTGGGAGCAGGACTTGCTCAGTATGTATACAAAAGTACGGGTGAGAGGCTGAGGGTGGGGCACTGACTTTATTGCCACTTATGAGCGGCCCCGGGAACGTTCCGTTAGGCAGGACTGCCTGGCGGACGTATCCGTCCGGGGTGGCAGCAGCGTCGAGGATAGTCAGAGCTGCAGTCGGTCCTGCAGCAATAACGTCCCCGATCATGACGGCCAAGACAGTGAGGAACGGGAGTGTGTTGATGGTCACGGTCATCGATGCGGATGGTTAGCAGAAAGCTGTTGCGGGTGGTACCTCAGCGAGACTCGAGAGGTGAGGAGATAGGCCTGCCCCTCCCTGGCCTTTATACACACTCGCGGTTGACCGAAATATCGATTTCCCGGGCGTCCTCGCACACCGGGGGCCGTAGGAGGCGAGAAGCGTCTGCTACTGGTCTAGGATGACTCGACACATTGAGCGCAGTCATGCTAGCCCACTGCTAGCAGCAGGGTATTCTGAGAGCAACTGTCTGCCCAACATAACGTACTGTCGTGGCACTATGGAACCTCCGAGTTCCCGTCTCCCTGCATTCGTAGAAACGGTCATGCCTTGTGCTCAATTTTCCGCTTCAACTTGACCTGGAATGAAACCGGATATGAGAGGTCGTAAGCAGCATAAAGACACGAATATAGATCACTAACCAACCTGCTCAGACGGGTGCGTTGCGCGGCGCTGCCCGAGACGCCGCCTCGTCCGGATATAGCACCTGGAACCAAACAATGTACCCACAAGTGCTTTGCGGCTTCTCCGTCCTGCCTTTCCCTTACGTACGTCTGCATCCAAGGGCCGTTGATCGCGCGAACGCAGCACCATTATGCAGTCTGCAGACACACCAGGACGCACCTTGGTCGGATGCTCCAGCGCTGAAGTGGCCAGGAATATCTCCGGTATGTATTTTAGACGTTAGGCGGTGCAGCTTCATTGAATCATTCTTCAACATGGCGACCGAAGTTTCGCCGACCGGGATGCACTAGATATGGGGAGCCGTATATGTTGTGTCAGGTTGTGTCCCTACGTCGAGGATTTACGCGGTCAGCACGGACGCTCGGTGGCTGCAGAACGATGGTTCTACCGCTTCCTATAGCGAAGGAGTTGCTGGGGTTCACGATGTAAGTGCTCGAAGCTGCACCCTCCTAGTATTAGTCACCCCAGTCAGCCAAACGACACGGACAGAGCTCACAAAAGAACAGACCTTACCGCTGTCCGACCAACGTATGGTCAACCACCCCCACCCGGGCATTCTTCCCCGCTCCGTCATGGCTTTGTACATTCAGTTGTTCTGAGCCTGTGGACGGCCTTGATGTCAATGATGAGAGAACGCGGGCGTCGTGGCACTAGGCAGTACCGTAACGGACCCCTACCTTCCGGACGGCGGTCCGCATGTCGTAAGCCTTGTACTTGGGTCGTCCGACTTGAGGAGGCTATGGCGTACAGAGTGGTATTACGCAATCCAGCTGGTATACAATTAGAGACCAATGAGCGGTATACGGCTAGTCCGAGTGCTACGATAGGTTGCAAAGAGCGTGAGTACGATAACTTCTAGATGGAATGGAGGGTGCTCTATGCAATCTGCACAATCCCGTCCCGGGGCTCTAGTCTTGGTGATCAAGCACCTCCTTTGCGCGCGAGACGTACAGTTCGAAGCGCCGCTCAAAGTCCTCACAGATCCTGCGTGCGATGCCCTCAGAGCCGGGGACGTGGTCCGCCGAGACCCCGATGGAGATGCCACCCGCGTACGACATGATTCCGATGCCGAGTGTGCCCGCGCCTGCCTGAGGCGGGATAGCGGTCCACTTGGCCACCTCGACGTCGTGCATGGTGATCGGCTTCTTCGACGGACCGGGAATGCTGGAGAGCAGGTCAGAAAATCTCTATAAGAGTGAAAGAGATGCACGGTACTCATACTTTGTCAAGATCGCCGTGACTGGGACACGGCATCAGCAATATGGTCTCAATACGCCAATAGTAACGAGAGGTACTCACATGATTGCAGACATGCGTCTGCGACCGGTTTCATCACGAACCTCCTCATCGCCTTCACCAGCGGATTGTGTTCCTTTGACTTGGGGAACCACGATAAGGAGAACAAGATCGGGGCCTGCCCGGTGAGCTGCATGAGGTGGAAGCAGAACTTCGGCCACCCGCTGTGCTTGAAGAGCGACAGCTCGCGGCGGCACTTGTGGATGTGCTCGTGGATCTCGCGAATGGATATGTCGCTGCTGAGTGTGCGGGCGGGCTTCAGGTAGACGTTCGACGCGGTGGAGAGGTTGCGCATAGACCAGTCGCCGGGTTGGCGGATACTGATCGGGCTGTAAGGTAGCGCGGAGTCTCAGCGTAGGCCCGCAGGGAGACTGATTGGACCTACATGAAGAAGCCCATGGGCGTTGGGAGGACTTTGTTCGCCGTACGACGGATCTTACCCCAAGTAGTCGTCGGCTCTGGCTTCGACGCGACGATGTTCCCGAGAACATCGGACATAATCGCGCAGACAACGTCGTTCAACGTGACGTGCCCAACCTTGCTCCTGACGTTCCGACGCTGGTCCTTCGGCACGCCCGCCACAGCATAGCCTGGCCTGGGTCCGGAGAACGCCTGCTGACAAAGCTTCACGTCCTGCAAGCTGAATGTCTTCGAGCTGGAGAACTCTCGATGTGGCGTTCGTCTACTGGGCTGGTCCGCAGTGACCATTTCCATCCGCCAGAAAGTGAAGAGCACCGTAGAGACCATCCGGATCGCCTGATATGTGCTCCAGACAATGGAGACAAGCGTCTGGAGGATATACGTGAACCAAAAAAGTAGAGCCAAGACGACATGAAGGAGCGGAGCCGCCGGATGATTGGTGGAGTAAGGATCGAGTGATTTGAGCGATTTGCTGTATTCGGAGGGCAGGAGCCGACCGCGCTTCGCTTTGTGGAGCTTGTCGGCCGCGCCATCCATCATCTGCGCGAGGTCGTCGTAGTACGAAGTCATGAAGAGTTGGCTGATGACAAATCCTTGACCGTCGGAGAGAGTATGATGACTGCCAGAGTATGTGAGCAATCGTCCACATCCACGGCCAACTCGCTCACCCCCTCGCGACTACCGCACAGACGCCATCTTCGTCGCGGTAATTCTCGACAATCACAGTGTCCCATAACGGTCTTGAGAGATCCCACTCTTCAGCGATGATCTCTCCTACCTGCGTCGCAGACTCACAATCAGATGTGCACCATGGGCCGGACGGCTGAACAACCGGTCTGACGCACCAGCGCATCTAGTTCCTTTTTTCCCGCAGGCTCCGGTAGCCTGCGGACGTGTATGTGGTTCATCACGTTGAAATCCGGGTCGTCTACAAAGATTGCGCCATGCAATAGTCGTCCCACTGACTCCAGCTTCTGCCGGTACCTAGGAAACTTCTCGGCTTGTCGGGTACATTGCTGAAGACACGTGAGCTCAGATGAAGTGAGGTAAACGATCGTGACACTTACCTGTGCCATCTTCTCGACCGTTACCTGGTCCCGCATGATGAACACCGATGTGCATGCCTAGAGGGAATAAGTCAGCACCTACGTCATATAGTACGACATCACAAGACGCACCGGGTTGAAGTCTGTCGTGTCTTGCAGCATCAACCAGAAGTTGTCTACGCCTCCGATCATCTGCTTGCGCTCTGTGGCCTCACGAGCTACCAAGTCTGCGATGCGGTGAGCAGCTTCGCCAACGCTGCCGATGCGCTTCAGCTTGTCCACAACGTCTTCGGGCGCTGGAGGCTGCATGTCAGCATCCTCGCCGTAGTAGTACGACGCGGGCGTGTCCGGTGTAGCCGCATGTCCGTTAAGCGTGCGTTTTTGTGCCTGCATGGCGGCGAAAATCTGGAGGTCGTGGTTTGGAATCAAGGAGCGAAATGAGACGGAAGTAAATAGCACAGCCGCTCGCAAGCATCTTCTTTTCTAGTTCCCGGGCGCTTGCATGTGATACTGGCAGTCGGGAAACTTCTCCGAGTCCCTCAGAGCAGGTCCCTCGTACCCAGTGATTTCAGTCTTCACCATCTGGACCGATACGAGAGGTCTGAAGCATGTCGACGAATTAGAATCGCAGCGCGCGGTCGAATCTCGATTGCGAGGAATCAGAGCCCCCAGGGACCGCTCAAATACACCGCTCGAGATGATGCCATCCCCGACACCGAAAGGAAAGAGCAAAGAAAGTTGGAGAAGGTAGCACACGCTCCCCCACATGCACCACCTGTGCACAGTCCAGTGCACTGCGCCATCGGCCGTTGCATCCGACTCCCTCCGCCGACAACCGCTTGCCACTGTGTCCATACCAGCACTTACTCAAGTACTATCCGTGGCGTACGAGTTCCACTCCAGTTACATCCACTTCTTGGTCCGAGTTGGTGTAAATCCGGTGATTGTACTAGTACAGCATGGGTCGATTGACAGAGCGCACCGTCGGCATGTCCTTCTCCTTAATCTCTTGACGGAGTTTGCGAAGCTCCGTAGGCTGCAGCGTGCTCGAGACGAGCCTGATCGTCTCGCCAGGTCGGTTGCCCGGAACCTCGATGGTATGCTCAGGGCCTGCGTGCGTCGCACCCTCAATCCACTCGCCACCCAACTCCTCGTCAGGGTTGTTGCGACGGCCCAGAAAATTGCGCAACAACTGCGCGTTCTTCTCTTGGTCGTCGATGATGCGTGTTTTGCCCTGCCGCCCGGGCTTGCATACCACCTTGTGTCTCGGCCAGTCCTGCAGGGACCAAGTAAGTGACCGTCAGGACCACACGGGCAAAGCGACACACCCGCTTCTGGCACTCCTTGCTGCAGTAGTGCGGCTTGAGGTCCGCAGGGCAGCCCCCTCCGCAGGCCCTGAGCGCCGCCTTGTGCAGACCCTCCACGTTACAGCCCTCCGCCGCGCAGATGTACGCGCCCGGGTTCTTCGCAACCTTCGCCCGCCGGCACCGTTCCTCCGCAACGATCTCGTTCTCCCGCTTCTTCAGCGCGTCCCAGAGCGGCCTGAACTCGAGCGCCCAGTCGACCTCTTCTCCAGTGCTGGTGACCTGCACGTCGGTGCCCCGGATGCGCTCCACGACGTCCTTGACGCCAAACCCGACCCAGAGGACGGCCGGGCTGACGAGTCCGAGCTGCACGCTGTGCGACGCGTGCACCGCAGCGAAGACGAGCGGCGCGTACGGCGACTCCCCGGCAGGGTTGAACGGCCGCCCGAAGCGATGGAGTTCTGCGTGGTCGTCGGCGCGCGCCTCGTCCGTATCCAGACACCACTCGTCCCAGTACGCCTGGGCGGCGGCGGAGTGGGCCTGTGCGCGTATCTCTGCTGGGGCACTGTCGCCTACGTAGTCCGAGCCAGCGGCGAAGTCGTCCGTGAGCATGTCGAACATGTACAGCGCGCCCTGGAGCGATTTGCGCTTGACGCCGCAGCCGCTCAGGTAACTACAAAGAGAAGAACGTCAGCGACGACGTCCAGCGGAGGGCTGAGAGGGGCACGTACCGGAAGCCGAGCTCTAGGATAGCTTCGGGGTCCTGTTCGCGCTCGAAACGCTCTCCGATCTCCCGGGTCGGATGGGCGGTCAGGTAGCGCGAACACTCGCGCATCAACTCTTGCATGTCCGGCTGCGCGTCGTACGGAAAGCAGCAGTTCTGTTTGATACTGACGTATTCTCCCATGTGCTCGTACATGATCGTGTCGTCGTCTATGCGGTGTATGTTGAGGTGTACTGTCGACCCGGGCGGCTTGCCCTCAGTGGGCTTCCGCGTCCGCGTCCGCCGTGGTGGCATTACTTATTCTGCTGCCGTGATTTCTCTACGTCAGCGCGTGCATTGCGAGAAAAATATGTTGGATGAGCCCTACGCTGGAGCTTGACCTGAAGGGTCGAATTGTGCTGATGGTCGGTGGAGCCGGGTTGGAGGTAGGAAACAAAGTCCGGCACGCGCTGAGCCACCGTCGGGGCGCTTACTGGAGACAAAGGGCCTTGCGTGCCGTGCCCACAAACAACATCAAATGTTACAGAGACTTCTGATTCTCGGATACAAACCATTAGCTACTATGTTGAACGGGAACGACCACGGGTATCTGATCGACCGTGCACAATGCGGGGAGGGGAGAGACAGCGAAAACAAACCAACATATTCTATAGCTGCATCAGTATTGGATGAGAGGCGTACAGTACCAGCACCAAAAATGTATCAAGGCACTGCGGATCATGGGCAAGGTCGTAAGAGGAGAGCGAGAACAGGATGGGATGGGATGAGATGGACGGATAGCGCTGCACAACACAATTGAACAAAGATGGAACACGGGAGACTAATATGAAACACATGATATACTTAATCCTTCTTCCGATTGACCTTCTCTCGACTCGTCTTGTGAGCCGCACACGTCTACTGCCCAGGGACAAACGCCGAAAGACCCGCAGCCTGCACCTTCGCAGGCTCCTCGCGGTTCAGCAGGCCGATTAGCCCGATGAGCTCCGCGCGGATCTCGTCGCCGATCTGGTCTTCGCTGGTCGGGTCAAGCACGAACGCGAACACGTGCAGGAGCTTATCGAGGTACGGGTGCAGGACGGCGGGCTGCGTCTTGAACAGGTGGAAGATGGCGCGGAAGACGGGACGGTTCTCGAGGTAGTCGTTGCGCAGGGGCAGAGCGTCGATGAAGACGGGCAGCACCTGGTCGAGAGGGATCGCAGCCGTGTTCTTGACGAGCATCCGTGCGACAGCGCCGACGGCGTTGTCGCGCGCGTTGAACTTCGCAGAGGGCGAGTCGGGTGCGACGACGAACATTGGCCGGAGCGCAGCGAGGATCTGGAGGTACTGCGGCGAGAGGTCGACGTCGGAGTGCTCGATGAGCAGACCACAGGCGAAGGCAGCGTTGCACTGCACTTCGGGCTCTTCATCGCTCAACGCGTTGTAGAAGAGGTCCATAAGCTGCTGCGTCCAGGGCGTGATCGCGTTCTTCATGCCACCGATGATCTCGGAGAGAGTACCGATGGCAGAGGAGCGATCGCTGAGGGACCGGTTCTTTTTCTGTGAGAGAGGTATCATGTCAACACTAACCAGACAGATCACCGTACGTAGGACTCACGTAGTACTTCATGATAAGAGGAGCGAACTTCTCGTAGCCAGATGCGAAGTCGCCACCAAGAGCAGTGGCGAGAGCAGCGACAAGGTCACCAGCGGAGGAGATAAGGATGGAGTCGTACTCGGCAGAGTCCTCAGGAACCTCATCCTCCTCGTCCTGATCAGGGTCCTGCTGGCAGGTCGCCTTCTGCTCGAGGACTTGGACGGCGATGTTCGCGAAGGCATCCGCACCTGTAATGACGTGTCAGCAACTCGATTGGCGAATACAAAGTGTTGCACTTACGGTTCTCAAGGAACGCGGGGCCGAGCTTGTTGATCGTCTCGGCGAGACCGACGCAGAGACTCGACACGACCTTCCTGCATGACAGAAAAGTAGTCAGCGATAAGCTCTAAGCTCGGAAGTCAAGGATAAAAACGGGGAAGGTCAGGGAACATAGTTCTGTGATGTGTAGTCTCACGCGCCCGTCGGGCATCGAAGTGAGCTGAGTTAAATCATTCATCTTGCCGAAGCCGTGTAGAATGTGCGGCCGGATAGAAACGAAACAAAACACGTACTTGTTATCCTCAGTCTCGTACATATCGATAAGCTGGGGAATGACGTGGTTGACGAGCTCCTTCACACGCGGGTCGAGAGGCGCAGCGTTCTGAGGCAAAGTCAGTCAGTGACGAACACGCTGTGCACCTTGACTGGGGACTTACCGCATAGCCGGGTTGCCACTCAGCAGGCTCGCTGAGGTCGTAGAACGTGCGGATAATCTCGAGGAGCGAGTCAGTCGCGCTCTTACGGATGCCCTCGTAGAAGTGGTTGAGGAGGCCCAAGAGCTCGAGCGTGCACTGCTCAACGTAGGGCAGGAAGTGGCTCTTGGTCGCCGCGAAGATCGTGCCGATTGTGTCCGCGGCGATCTCCTTCTCGATGTAAATGCCGCTGCTGACGTCAAGTAGGTCATCGATGTTGACCTCCTCGTCGTCCATGCCCTCCGCGTCATCCGTGACATTGATAGCGTTGGAGGGGGTCAGGCCAGACGCAAAGTCCGCAGCCGTCTTCGGGTCGCTGACTGTGGGAAAGAGTCAGACGAGGCTTACATCACGGAGGCAGAACAAGAGGGTGACACGTACTGGTGAGCTGGTCCTCCTCACCGTGGTCAAGCTGCTTGCAGCTCGCGACGAGGGCAGGGACGACCTGGGGCAGGTACGGCGCAAACTCATCGCCAAAGACACGTGCCATGACCCCGAAGAAAAGGAAGCTGCACTCCTTGAGGCGAGCGCCGCCGAGCTCGATACCGTTGAAGGCTTGACCCATCATGTCGTTGAAGTACGGGCGGAACGCATCCTTGCCGACGGACTCAGCGAAAGTACCAACCGCGTCCATGGTGATGCCGCGGAGCTCCTGCTCCTCTCCAGGCTCGGTGAGCACGAGGAAGTGCTTGAAGCGCTCCATCGTCGGCTGGAAGTACGGCAAGAACTTCTCCTTCGACGCGTGCGCAGCACTACCGATCGCCCCGATGACGACGGACTTGACGGGGATCGGGGCAGTATCGAGCAACCCGACAAGGCGCTCCATGATGAGGTTGAGGTACTGGTCGATCACGTCGTGCATGATCTCAAGCAACGCGTCGAGAGCAGTACACGCGGAGCGCTGCGTGACGGGATCGTTCACGAGCTGCATCATGGTGGGGACGAGGACAGCGTGCTTCGCAGCACACTCCTCCTCGAGCCACTCGCACAGACAGCTAACGGCGATACATCCAGCCCGGCGCACGGTACCGTCGCTGTCCTGGAGGGCAGCCTCGATGATAGGCCAGACCTGGTTCATGAGCGGCGTCATGTACTCGCTGCAACCCTCGACGGAGACGCCGAGAGCAAGCATCGCACCGCGACGCTGGGCGGGATCCGCAGACGAGAAGTACTGCTGGATCAGCTGACGAAGAGCCGGGAAGACCTGGGTCGGCGGCAGGTTGGTGGCAAGGCAGTCGATGATGCGAAGGGCAGAACGCGACGGTGAATCATCATCGATGTCCTCGGGCTCCTCCTCGGTCGCGATGGGCATGAGGCCCTCGAGGATAGCAGGCGCAAGGCCATGTGACTGGACCTTGGACTTTTTGTACTGGACAGTCCAGTTGAGGGCGTTAAGAGCAAGAGTGCGCAGCTCAGGGTCGTAGTTGCGGTTCGCACCGTAACTGAGAAGGAACTGAGCCAGCTGGGGAATGTACTGGCTGAGAAGCGGGACCTCGAGGATAAGGAGCGTCTCGAGAACGTCGAATAGCTGGCGCGCCGCGCTCTCGTTGCCACCCTCGATTGACTGGCCGATGACGGTCATTATCGACGGCAGAAGGCTTTGGAAGGCTTTCTGCGGGGGCGTCAGCACGATATCGTAGGTGATGGAGCGGAACTTACGATGTTCGCCTTGTCATCGGAGTCGATGTACTGCGCGATAACACCGAGAGCGCTGCGGTGCCGAGTTTAGACACGAGCGAACGACCGAGACGATCACGACAAGACTTACCGAACAGTGGTTACCCGAACCTCGGCACTCTCGGGGTCATTAAGAAGCTCCCCAAAGAGCTTGAAGAAGCTCTGGAGATGGGTCTCGAAGCCCTCGACGATTGACTCGAGCACGGTGAACAGGATGTAGATACCGACTTCGCGGTGCACAGCCTGCGGCGACACGCAAGTCTGCTGGACGAAAGGAAGAAGGTTCGGCCAGTGGTCGAGTGGGATCTCAATAGAAGCAATGGCGGCGATGACGCGTGCCGTCGAATGCCGTACGAGGTTGCTGAACGGAAGTTAGTACCGACAGCCATCTCTATAGGGCGTATCAACTTACTTCGATTCGGTAAGGACGATCTCGGGGAGCTTGTTTTTGATCTGCTCGCGCTGGTCCGCCTCGACCTGAAGCCACAAGTCTCCGCTGCTTTGGGAGATGCGTTTCCGGAGTTCAACAGCAGCCAGTTGGCGAACCTAAGGGCGGAGTTTATTAGCTTTACGCCTACCAAGTCGGGCATCGGGAGGAACAGATATAGGGACAACGTAAGACACTCCCCGTCCGCCACAAGTGGTAGCCGTTTCGTTGCGGCGTATCCACTGCACGCTCTCAGTGTCAAGATGTTCGTATGTCTGCTCTGCAAAATTCGTCGCACATTCACCAGGCGGTGATAGGCCAGGAGTAGTTGGGGCAAGGAGGGTTTAGGGATATACCAGGGTGGTTCCCAGTGCGCATGTCTCGGCGCCAGTACGAAGCGAGCGGGAAACACCACACGGCCAACATGCACGCGCTCTGACACGGGTTTATATCGACTCCATATCGGGGTGGAGGGCATAGGGTTCACTAACCACGCGCGATGCGGACGATGGGCGGGGGATCTTGCGCAGAGGCTGCGAAGCCCTCCAACGTTCGATGTGTGATCGTAACATCAAAGGCCCAGTTGAGAACATCGGGGGCCGAGATGGGAAGAAGGCGCGAGGAAGACAGAAAAAACGAGGACACAATCGAAGCAGGAGAACTCACCGCCTGCTCCGGAGAACTAGCAACGATGCTCGCGAGAGCCGGGATACATTGTGGGTTCTTGTAGAACTCCCGGTTGAGTGTAGTCGTAGCCTAAAAGGTCGACAGAAGTCAAAAACGCGTTCAAACCGCTGATCGACCGAGAAGATCGCTCACCTGCTTCAACTGCACGGTATCGTTCGAAGTGAACTGGACGAGGAGAGCGTGCAGATTCTGCACAAAAGTGGGCTGGAAACTGGAGATCAGCGCACGTTCTCCGCTCCCTAAACAAAAAGGACACGCACATCCATGGCTGCGGGGATGAGGAAGGGGTAGGAGGAGGGGGTAGGAGGAGAAGGAGGAATACTTTGCAAGCGCCCGCTCTTGCCTTTCCTAACAAAAATTTGGCTGATCGCCAATATAGATCTCCGCCACGTGCTTATCAGCTTAGCCCGGTGTTTACTTGTGCCACGCGATTTACTTATCCGCACTTATATTCGGTTACATTCTCTTACTGCTACCACTATGCGGCACCGTGGTGTGGTCCTGATCATGACTCTCTCACTGTGGGTCAAGCATCTACAAAATTACGGTGAACAGCCTCAGGCCAGTGATTCATATCGCACCCATTGGCTGTCCTTGACAGATGAGTAGCTTGCAAACAGATCTCTGTAACCTCCCTGCCTTGCCAGCCGCACTCGTACCCTGATCGCAGCGAGACTAACATTCTCTTACATGCTCGCTTCAGCATGAATGAAAGGGATCGGCGGCCTTCCACGCCTCGTGCAAAGGGTTTCCAGTACATCGTTGTGGTGGGTGATCTTCGAAGTCACGTCGCTAGGCTGCCACTCGGTCTTGGTCGACGACGGAGGAAGAAATCATCCTCTCAATTGCCTTCAACCTTGCTGCTGGGTCTGCGGCCTCTGTCGAGCATCGCGGTCACAGGCTCAAGGACAAAGGACGACGCCGTCCTGAACCACTCCGACATCGGAACGGCACATGGCGATACGCCACTCGTGCTGCTTTGTTCTCTTCCGCGCCCCCGAACATCTGCTCGCTGTCTTGTGCCGCATTCTACGCCGCCGGAGGTTGGATTTCTATGCATCTCTTCACACCGGTGTGCTTCTAGACCATGGGCCACTCGCAGCACCGGCTTCCTAGATACTGTCCTCCGCCATCTCAGCTGTGCTTCTCCGTCCCGCGCACCGGCACAGGTCCAAGCTAGCTGGGCAACTCTGGTGCCTCTAATGTGGATCTACTCGGTGGCCCGCTCACCTTTGTCTTCAGCTCTGTGTATAAGTGACGCAGTCCGCGTCCAGCTTTGGCCCAGCAACATCCTCCTCGAGCTCTCAGATACAGATATGCCCCAGCCCCAGCCGCGCCGTTCCCGCCGTGCCGTGCCCTGCACGTCTTATTACTCCCCGATACCACCTCCGCTCCCTCCGAAGCCGGCAAGCATGCGCTACAGGCATCCTATCATCCCACGGAGCCGCGCCTCCTCGTTCGCACCCTCCTCCTCTACTTCCACCTCAGCCAGTAGTACCGCGTACTCGTCGGATGGACGGTGCCGCGTATCTCCGCTCGCTCCGTCCTTCTCTCCCTCGCCTCCTGCTTCGGCACGAGCTCCGTACCACTACCACCCCAGCCGTTCCAGCTCTGAGGACGAGCTCGAGCTGCGACCCCGGCGTCACGCAGCCCCCCGTCATCAGAGGACGACGTTCTACAATCCTTCACCGTAAGTTGCTCGCCTCGTCGACTCCGGTCACCGTTCTGACGACGTCGCGTATACAGAAGCTGGACGAGCGCTCGTCGCACAGCATCACGCGATGCGGAGAGGAAGGTCACCCACAGCTTCCACCGCGTTCTCGTGAATGCGTGGAAGCGGGTCACTGGTGCTCTCCGTGGCCCGTCGACACATGGGCGTGTTCCGGCAGGATTCGTAATGGTACATTAGTGTGGGCAGTCAGTCGCGGATTTGAGGATGGGGAGCGGGTACTTAAACTTGAATGTTCGACCGTTGAACCGTGACGTACATGTACGACTGTAACTTGATGAAATCCATACGTACTCTTCTGTCAGTATCTGAGATCTCATTCCTTTGAAGTACAACGTGCTTGTTGTTACCACCTGCACGGCGCTATAGCGTAGTAGTCATCACTCGCGATTCTGATTACTGAGTTCTCCCGACACCATCGGTCGGTTTCGTCGTGTGTACCAAGTGTCCATCCTATTTTACTAGTACACTAGCGCCTACATGATAGGACTACTGTTGAGATATTGAGACCTGGCAGTGGGCCAGTGGCACAGCGTTTGGCGTCGAGTAGGTGCTTCAGACTAAGCGCTGTGATGTTGGGAGTCAACCTTGCACTTTCACCACGACGAGGGCGACAATCCGCCTCTGCTTGCCCGCAGGCTTACTCCATCCTCTCAGCCCTGGGTCATCATCCCGATCTTGTCAAGGTAAAACCGAATGGGCTATATACCGACACTGTACTGATTTTCTGACATGAATTGCAGCCGCATTGATGGCCCGAGTATCGACGCTCTGCTAATCGAGACACTCCTCCATACTTTCATAGCATCTGCCACCTCCGCAGAAGCCGGCTGCCAACAGAGTCCGGATAAGTCGATATATCTGTGGACCCGCATTTTACGAGTGTGCCGTCTGTGGGCCGGGCTGTTCAGCTGTTTCCCTCGCTCAACATGCCGAATACTCTATCTGCACCAGACACCTGCCGACACCTCCGCTTGGGAAGGCGATGCACTCGTCACCAGCGCGACGAGCCTGCACACCATCGAGGCTTGGGAAGATATGGCCGCGAAAGCGTTGATCAACTTGTTCGACCCACATGCCGGAAGGTTCCTGTCCCGGTTCTACGTACACGCCTCCGAAGACACAATTTCCACGCGGTTATCTTCGTTGCGCACTCTCAGGTTCGTCGCACTCACCGGGAAATTCAGAACTCAGGAACTCGACCATGACCTCACGAGGGTCTCTGCTCGGCGGCGCGGTCGTAATCTCCCTCCCCTTGACGTCCATTTCCGGCACTCTATGCTCTAAGTGTCACCTAGTGAATATACTGGCATATTTGTCGTTCTCGAGATCGTGTTGCTATGTACGCTCAGATCACGGCGGCTATACACCATGGTGTACTGGACGCACGGAGATCTACGAATATGTCGACATTGGGGGATCCATTCGTAGAGCTGGGACATACCTGCAGTACGCCCGTCAGATCGGCGCCGCACGTTTCGACGCTCTGCATATTGTCCCGAAGAATCTCATTGGTGAGAGCCTTGCGGCAGTTGAGACTTGGCGGATGGTGAGACTCGGCCGGACCAAATGTGAATCCAGGGGTACTCACAAGACCATGACGGCGGACGGATAGACTAAATTTGGAGGGAGGTCAGAAGGCGATGCGCGTGCTAAGTACAACACACAAGTAGGATGGAAACGTACGCTTCGTGAGAGGAATGGCTACCGCGACGTAGTAGAGTTTCTTCGGAAGACATATTGCCTGCAATTGGGTCGGTCTTTCCGTCAGCTCTCTCGCGAGGCGGGACGCACCAACACCAGAGCGGGAATCGTTCCAATGCTGCATAAGCGGGAACTTCAACACTTGCTTCGATCACGCTGTACGGGGTCCATCGTACGTTACCAACAGAGCTACGGAACGTGCGGTTAGCAAGCAAGGTCGATTTTACGCAGTCAGAGGGCGAGGTCCGTACTGGATATAACCGCATACAAGATCAGTGTCCTAAGCACGTCATTCGTACTGCATACTGTGCTTCAGTAAAGGAGCAGTCAAAAGGATTGATCACCTCACCTCCGGAAAGGCGACCAATTCCTGCGCAAGAGGACTACAAATGTAGTCGTCAGGACGAGATCCGCCAGAAGGGTTGTCCCAAAGAATGCCGCATCGAGACACTGCGAATGCACAAAGTGTGAACAACGGAACCTTGGAACCGAATCAAGATCTTTCAGACGTACGGTTGCATCGCTCCATCGGCCGAGGTCGCTGAGCTTGAAACTGATTGCATACGTATGAGTCAGACATGTATTGCTGGAGAGCTCCGAGAGCACAGCTACTGATGTACCTTTTAACGGCCGTAGCTATACATTCGTCAGATCAGTGCGCGGCAACGATGTTGAGTCGGTGCACTAGTACATACCCAGCAATACACCTGTAACGCCACAAGTTCTAGTAAGTCTGCATCGAACGAGGCTATGGCTTCTGGACATCGGTTCAGCTCACCAAAGCCTCCCCCGATGATTACTCCCTGCCTAGAAATGTCAGCGTGTTAACGCAAACACCGGATCCGTTTGTGAACTTACAGTCAGGGCAACTACAACGACACAATTCGGATTGACTTTTGCACAGTCAGTACAAATTGCATCCTAGTATGCCAAAGGTTCACGCACATAGATAGACACGCCGGGCGTAGAAGCTGAGGAACCGTCAGTCCGGGTGACAGGAGGTCGAGGAGGTTCTTTAACCTACGCCTGTATCATTACCACCACCATGCCCTGGGGCTTATTAGGATGGCGGCGACATTGACGGGAACATAATTCAACGTACTCCTGTGGGTGGACAGACCTGATGTAGCACGGATGAGAATCTATTTGAGGTTAGATGGCGAGGGGAGCACATACCCGAAGCGACCTGATGAACATAAGGTCAACAGCCCACATACTCATGAGCAGTGGGTTAGTCTGCTCACCATACAGGCGCGTCCGAGACTTGTGTATTGCCGCGTTCCGAAACCAGATAATAATAACTACACATGAGACCGTGTCTCTGTTAGCAGAGGCTCATCGGAACCGTTGAAGAAGAAACGCAGTAAGATACCATATGTGCATCAGGAAAGCCGAGGTCATGGTGTCCATGATGCTACTCCCATTTCTCAGCTGAAAAGCGTTAAATGCCAGAACCAACCTACATGATCACCACCACCTACCGCTAGTCAGGTGAATATGCGAGAGGGATAGACGAGCTGCACTCACGTAGACCTTGAGGAAAAGGCGATCCTTCGGGTATAACCAGAAGTATCTGTAAACCTGGTGTAATGTTACACCATATACCCTACCAGTGACACTCAGTGGCTGCTGGTACACACTCGAGCGATAGAGAATAAACGTACATGATGCTTAGGAAGCTACTGAGTAGGAGCGGTCCCATGCTGTCCTGGAAAACCGCGCCCGTCATGCTTGGACTGCCAGAAGCGATGGGGCCTGGATCCCTTCGAGGCCTGCAGGGTATTTGAAGGCGTACTCATATATCGACCTCGAGTCCAGCGAGGATCATTCAGCTGTCCGGGCCATTCGCGGGGCGCTCATCGGGCAGACAACCATGCCCGAGACGAAGCCCGCTTTGCGTCGTCGCCGACAGCGGGTGGCGTCGCTATTTCATTTGACATTCGAAGTAGGTAGTCCGCAGATATCAGCGTTCGGCGTTGTCCATGAAGACGGCCAGCAATGACTCAGCAACTGAGCAAATGCATTGATCGGTGTCTTCGTTGAATGCCGCAGTGACACCACCGCCCAAACGCGATGCCGCCGAACCATTGACACCCTCGAGACGTCGCGCAGAGATGGCGTCACCTCCTGCGACTGTTCCACGTCAACGTGTCCACGCCGAGCTTCAAAGCTTCACGCCGCACTTGTTTCCTGCGTGCATTCCATTTTGATCATCCTGACTAAGGCTGGAAGGCGGGACTGACCGCGCACGCGCCCACCAACCTCCGAAATCGACGGAGGCAGCGTCTCCTTGCGATGCCATGTCGTCGAGGAGCTTGTGCGGCGTCCCTCGTACAAGGTCGTACAAAACTTTGCTGGGACGACAACCCTGAAGGCTCCCAGGATGCACGACCGTGGTGGTCGCTCCACAGCCCCGATTTGCACCCTTGGCTGGGATCCTCGGACTGTGAGTCGGCCACGGACAACACGCGACAAGAGTACTCACATCATCGGCCTTCGACGGCGTTTCAATACAAGGACTGTGGAGTCTTCGACCCCTTGCGACCCCATCCTCTTCGCGCCACATTGCGCTCGATGGTCAAATCCATCGTCTGGGATACTGTATCAGTAAGCCATCTCGCCTGGTTTCACGCCGCCGCCGTTTCCAGGCCGTTGCGGTACGCGGCTAGATGTACGCTTGACGGGCCATTGGTCGACCGCCGTGCGTCGCATGATTGGATTTGATGCGCCTCCGAAGGACGATACATACCACATGAGCGATTGGCGAGGGTCTTGTCCTGAGTCATCGTGGCCGAAGATGCTTTGAAATGTCCTTTGGTGCGTAGAGATGTCTGCCCCGACACCCGTCTGAACCCTGCATGATCTAAGACTTCGTCAATACGCTGCGGGACTTGAGCATGAGCTCGAACATAAGGGTGCGTACCGCTTGTGCTTGCTTGGTTTCAACCTTGCACCGGTGGTCGTCCAGTGATCGTCGTACGGCATCAGCGGTATGGGAGGCTCGGAGAGTGCGAGCTGAGGACTCACGATTGCCTCCTCAGTGCCGAGGAGGCAACCGTGAGTCTGTCTGACACGGACACCCCAACAGAGGCCTTAACACCAGCAGGCGCACGAACTGACAACGTGCAGTGAAAAGGATTAATACAGATACAGATAGTACAACAATACGTCCATCCAAGCGACACGACGCACATCCACGAAGACAGCTATCCAACAGCGAGTGCGGGCACACCTACTGCTCGCTGACAAAGATGGCCGCCATGCCCATCCCCGAGCCGATACACATGCTCGTGCAGAAGATCTTGCTTCCCGTCTGCTTCGCAATGTTGAGACCGGTCGCAATTTGCCGTGCGCCAGCTACGGAAGCGCGTCAGCATCACCCTCGCCTGATGGAAAACGAGATGAGACGTACTGCAGCCGAGAGGATGGCCGATGGCGATGGCGCCGCCGTTCAGGTTGACCTTCTCGAAGGGAATGCCGATGTGCTGCACGCTGAAGACAGCCTGGCTCGCGAACGCCTCGTTGATCTCGTAGAAGTCGATGTCGTCCTTCGTGAGACCGGTCGCCTCGAGCACCTTCGGGATGGCGTATGCAGGGCCGACACCCATGATGCGTGGGGGAACGCCGACTGCGGTCGCAGCGACGAACTTGCCAACGATGGGAAGACCGAGCTTCTTCGCGACTGACCGACGGGCGAGGACAACAGCAGCGGCGCCATCCGATACTTGCGACGCGTTACCTGTCGGAGAAAGTCAGAACATGTACCAGCCGTCCAGAGGCGTAACATCATAGACGTACCTGCGTGCGTAGTGCCATCCTTCGCGAACGCCGGCTTGAGCTTCGCGAGGGACTCGGCGGTGACGCCGTCCCGGACACCGTCGTCGCGGTCCACGATGATAACGGACTCCTGCTCCGTCTTCGGGTCGACGATCTTCACCTTGAGAGGCACGATCTCGTCCTTGAACTTGCCCGCCTTCTGCGCAGCGGCGGCCTTCTGGAAAGACTTAGCCGCGAACTCGTCCTGCACCTGGCGGGAGATCTTGAAGTCGGCCGCGACGTTCTCGGACGTGATACCCATGGGAATGAGACAGTCCTCAGCCTCTTTGCACGAGAGCACCGCTTCTGAGAAGCCGTCGGGCATCGCGCCGCCGCCATAGCCGAACGTCATGGACTCGACACCAGCACCTAGGTTGCGCGTGACATGAGCATGAGCCCAAGAGCGCATACAAGCAACATACTCACCGATTCCGATATCAATCTGTCCGCTCAGGATCTCGCCCGCAATCACGTTGACAGCCTGGAGGCCCGACGCGCACTGCCGGTTCGTAGTGCTGATGGGGACGCTGTTGGGGATGCCGGCATGGAGAGCAGCCATGCGCGCAGCGGACGCGCCTCCACCGGCGGGGAGAACGTTGCCGACAGTAATGTCGCCAATGGCGGCAGGATCGACGCCTGCCTTCTTCACGACCGCGCTGAGCACGCCCGAGAGGAGCTCTTCTGGCCTGGTGTCCTTGAAGCCGCCCTTCTTCGCCTAGAGTCGACGCGTCAGCAATCCCTCAGACTCAGCATCGCGCGCACAGGTCACTCTATACTCTCGCTCCCTCCCTGCGCACCCTCCGATGCAATGAGACACGTACCTTAGTGATTGCAGAGCGAACGGCCGCGACGATGACGATGTCATTGTCGTTCTGCGTGAGCGCGCGCGCCTTGGGCGTAGCAGCGGTGAAGTTTTGGATGCGCTGGGTGAGTGAGGTCATCGTGGCCGACAGCGAGGAGAGACTTGGAGATGGTGGTCGTGAACGGGGGAGAATAGGGCGAGCAGGAAATTGAGCAAGCCGGCTTTATGGGTGCACTGTCTCGGTGATGAGGTGAGCGGCCGGTCACCAAGTCGCGCCGGCACATGTGAATATTACCCCGCGCGGGGTAGGCGCTCGTGGTCGTGCACTCAATCACAGTGCACACTCGCGGTTTCGCGGCTACTAATACTATCCGGGCCAAGTAGTTTGTGGCTAATGCGTGGTCATGAGACGAGTCGGAACGGTGTAGATGACAAAGTAACAAAGAGATAGCTAGCGAAACAGATTGTTCGATACATAGCGTGTACATACCAGTGTGAGTAGGTACTGTACATATTAAGAGTGGTAGGACAGGACAGATGATACAGCAACGCATAGAACATAGCAGTCGTAACATGGCAGAAAGCATGCCACAGCATAAAGTCCAACATTAAGAAAGCAAAAAACGCGCACTCAAGCCTGGATGGGCTCCCACTCCATCCGCGTCGACACGGACGTCGACGGCAGACCCTTCGCCTGCAGCCCAAACCACGTCGGGATTTGCTCCCAAGCATCCTGCCGTGCCTTCGCAACCGCAAGCGAGAAGTCCTCCTTGCACGAAGCGCAGATCTTCAAGCCGCAGTGGCGCGTCCCGTCCGAGAAGTCCGTCCGCGAGAGCATCTCGACCGCCTGCAAGAGCGAGAACAGCGGGTCCGCGTCCCGCCCCGTCGCGATCCCGCCCACCGCGCGCAGAAGGTTCAGCATGATGAAGTAGTACGACTCGCGGCAGTAGTGTCCGTTCGCGTGGTGCTGGTTCGCGCAGTTCTCCGAGATGGACCGTCCGGAGAGCTCCTGCTCGATGAACGCGGCGAGGAACCGCTGCCCGTGCTCGCGCCCGCGGAAGACAGCCTGCAGGTCTGGGAGGTCGAGCCGCACGATGACGGATTTTGGGTCGATGGGGTCGGCGAGGGCGATAGCGCGGCTCCTCCGGGAGAGCAACGCGGGTACTGTAGTGGCCCCGGCAGCGATCTTGCGCGGGCCGTACCGCGAGAGGTCGTACAGCGCTGACGGGAGGATGTTATCCAGTCCGAGCTCCTGACACAGCTGGACGACGAGGATTGGATGCGGGAATTGCTCGCGAGGGCAGTAGCGTGTCCCGGCCGTGACCTGATGCTCGCGGCTGTCCCAGCCGCCGAGCGTGGTGGGCCAGTCCGCCTCGAGGCGCACCAAGCACCGCAAACGGAGGTGCTCGATGAGATACTTCGTCGAGAGACGGAGAACGGCCGAGACTGCGCAGAAGTCGCCTGAAGTAGGCTTCGTGAAGTACCTGAAGGGAGAGCAAGTGTCAGAACGAGACATGTCAGCCGCATGGAGGAAGCACTCACAAGCCGTCGTAGAGTGCCCGCAGGAGGTGCAGCACGTCTCCGGGGTCGTCATGTAGCTGGACCCAAGGGCACCCGTCGACCATGTCAGCCACAGGCTGCGGAAGAGAAAACATGTCGTGAAAGATGTCCGAATGGCGCACGAGCTGGCCTCGGTGCACTTTGAACGCGACGTCTTGAACAAGGAGGATGATGTTGCCGTCAGCAAACCAGAAGTCCGTCGTCCTGAAGTGCTGCAAGTTCGGATGGGCGGGCATGGCTGCGTCGGGCTTGAGGCGGGAGGGAGGGAAAGTAAGTAAGAGGGAGAGAAGGCAGAACAGGGAGAGCGCAAGGCGGGGCGCGCGCCCACTACCCTCCGCCGATCGCAATCGAGGCTGACGTTCGCCGCCAACCTCGGCAACGACTAAACACCGGGATAAAGATCGAAACGGCGTAGCTACATATACGTAGAAGCGCCTAGGATGAGATGTAATGCGAATACACGAGCGAGACACTAAGGCCAAATAATACACAAGTCCAAATCCATGAGAGTATAACGAGATCGTGAGGAGTCGTAACGGAGGCATTATTTCAAGACACGCGTACTCAGCGCGAGTTCGTCCCAGTCCCGGAATGGCGTGACTGTGCATGTGAAGTCGGACGTCCAGGTATCTGTATGCTGACCTGCGGCGAGACTGCCCTGTTGACCTGGTTATGCTGTGTGCCATGCGCCGCAGGCGGGGGCGAAGGTATGAGACCAGGAGGAGGGCCAGCCATCATATACACCGGCACAGCCTGGTGAGCCTCCGGCGACCGCGACATGCCAGAAGACGACGAGGACGCCGTGCCGCCATGTGCCATCGGCATGGTCATGGGCGACTGGTAGACGTACAGCGGCTGCGGCGGGGCAAAGTAATAGCTGTACGACATCATCTGGTGGCCCTGCCCGTGCGAGGACGCACCCGGCGAAGGGAGGAGGCCGCCTGGGGAGGTCATGTAGCTCGCGGGGGTGCGCCCGTCTGGCTGCATCCTCATGCCGCCGGAGCGGATACTCGCAGATGCTTCGCTCCGCGACTGGATGGTGCCGCGGCGAGCAGGCACGGGAGCAGGCGCCAGCAGGTCGATTTCCTGGTGTCCCTTCTGATTCACCCCGGTGTACCACGACCCGTGCGGCTTCGCCTTCCCGATGTGTGCTCTGGGAGACCGTGCGGGGACGTAGTCAAGCGCCACACGGTCCGACGTCCAAGGGAGGTTCTTCAGCTCGTGGAAGAAGTTCTGCACACGCGCGATGTGCGTGCTGAACGAGTCGTCTGGGGGTGCAAACCGGATCGGCGAGTCCATCTTCGCGTAGTCGCTCGCCGGGAGAGGGTCGACAGGCTCGGGGCTGCGGAAGCGGGGACTGCTGGCGACGCTCGCGACGACTGGTTGGCTTGCATGTGCATGTGAGCCATGTGCGTGTGAGCTGCTGCGTTGCGACGCCCGATGCTGACTCAGGCTGGTCCTCTGCTGGCTGCTTCTGCGAGTGGGGTCAGCGTAAGAAAGTTCTGTGGGGGACTGAGGCGCAGGTCCGGGTCCAGGCATGTGCATGCCCTGGACATAGTGGACGCTCTCCGGGTTGAGGACAGTAGTGCCCGGATCGTCGTATGCAGGGAGGAAGTGAGACTGGCCAGGAGACAGCTCCGTGCCAGGTGCGCCCTTCCGGGTGGCCTTGCGATCGTAGAAGTGGCTCTTGACGACCGCCTTTGGAAGCCTGCGCAGCCCGGCCACGAAGCCGCCGACAAAGTTCTTCGCCCGACCGTGAGGCTTTGGCTCGCGCTCGTCGGGTGGCAAAGGATAAGCGTACGGTTCGTGCTCGGGGAAGACCTGCTCGTGCTCCTGCTCCTGCGGTGGGCCATCATAGCCTCCCCCGTCCGTCCATCTCTCCTCGTTCGCGCTCGGGCCGATTGACATGGCTTCGACCTCCCCTTGGTCCTCCCATTCCCGTTCGCTCCTGGCTTCGGACATTGGCTGCCCCGGGTACGGCTGGTACGGCTCCGGCTCCTCTTCTTGGTCTAGCTCAGAAGGGGTCGGATACGATGGGCGAAAGTCGATGGTACCTGGTCCTCGAGAGGGAGGGGGAGACGGTGCAGGGAGCGGGCGCGAACTAACCGAGCCTGGTGGATGGGGGGAGAGCATACCGTTCGAGACCCAGCTCGGATTGCTGGCACGGCTGTATCGCGGAGTCCGACGAGTACCGGGAGCAGAGTAGCCATTGCTCTGACGGCCGAGTGGCGACTCGGGGTAGAGGCTATTGCGAGGGGCGTTCTCGTACTGACCGTCGTTGTACTCAGACATGTCGAGAGAGACTTCCTGGTGGTTTGCAAAGAACGTGCGAGCAAAGCAGACTTCAAGAAGGCATACGCAGCGCCAGCTCCGCAAGGATACCACGAGGCATGTATTTCCGGAGTACTTTGCGGACGGAATCGCAGAAACGTCCGACTGAAAGACCGAGAGACGTTCAGAAGGCTGCTAATGAGCAGACATGACCGTGGACCTTGTGGTGAGGATGGGGAGGAAGGGGAATGGTGGTGGTGGTATGCTTGAAAGATCCAAGTAACAAAACAGAACTTACTTGACTACTTCCATGGGGGAGGAAAAAGGGCCCAACCGGGAATTGAACCCGGGACCTCGCGCAATTTGTGGTCGTAGGACCGGGAACCCCCGAAGCGCGAATCATACTACTAGACCATTGGGCCATGTAACCCTGAAGCTCAGGGCAATATACATTCCTACCATTAATGACAAAATTCTTGTCGGACACTCTGACAATCCTCCGAGTCCTCCGAGTCCTCCAACTTGCCTCCAACTTCCAACTAACCTCCACCAAACCCCACTATGCATTAACCTCAAGTTCAGCATAAAAGAGCACTGGGCGATCATTCCGATATGTAGTTGAATATAGGCATAGACGCACGGTGCACTAAGCCACTGCCAGCAGATGTACTAGTACGCGACGTCTCCATACGTGAGTACTATGTAGTGCAAATCGTCGATGCCAGCTAAATCTCAAGGATGTGTTGTACGAATCATTTCAACTCAAGAGTTCCACACAGGTGCGTATGATGGCCACATTTTTTTCAGCGACGTCCTGAAGCAATACTCATCATATCATCAGCAACTACTACAGCCTCTCTGACTAGATTGCTGCGCGAAGTATTGATACAAAGATAGATATACAGTCCACGACGACTCCATGATAACTATGCTACGGGCGCTCTGTGCGGAGAGATATCGCGCAACGCACTGCGCATGCGGATACTTCACGACTGCCGAGACAAGAACAGTGCGAGCTGGTTGGACAGCTCGGTCAAGTTGAAGACAAGGTCCACCTGGGCCTCGTATATGTCCACCCGGATTGTTTCGCCTGGGACCCCGCCTGTCTCCTCAGTCTGTCCGACCCAGCACAGGGACTGCAAGCGCAGCGTGGAGAAGTCGATGTTCGCAGCGTGCCAAGGCCAGCTGGTATGTTCTCCCCAATCGTGTATGTTAGCCTCGGGCTGACGACAGATCTCAGTATCGCAGCATTTCTTATGCAATGGGATCTGACGGCTGTACCTTCAGAAAGTCCTTGTACGCCGTTGCGACCGCTTTGGCAATCGAGCCGAACGTCGTGTCATGCGAGATACGTTGGTCCAACTGCCACTTTGCCCCAGGCCACTGCACGGCATCCGAGGTGAGTCAGCAACCACCGTGCGAGGCATCGAGACAATGAAAACGATTGCACTCACCCTCAGCCGCAACCAGAAGTCCCGCAGAGGATCGTGGACCTTATCCGTCCACTGTATCGGTACGCCGCGCGGTGCCGACTGTGGCACATTGGGATCCCAGAGCAGGATCTCCTTCATCGACACACCTTGTGGACTGAAGAACACTGGCAGAGGCGCGACGAACCAGTCCTCGAAGGGTAGTTGTGGAAGGCCAGCCACGAGTTGCGGGGGAAGGTGCCCTCGGAACACCTCGTCCTGGAAGGCGTAGTTCTCGCCCAGCCCAATAATCTCCCAGTCGAACGGGGGCCTCGAGTCGTCGCTTCGATGCACCCGCTCGATGGGCGAGACCTTGCTGCGAGGCTTGGGGACGTGAAGGGTCGTGAGGGTGATCCCAGAGCTGGTGATGATGCGCCTGTTTGGCGCGGTGGTTTGCACAGTGCTGGCAGGCATGTTCGAGAAGAGCGAAGAGAAACGTAGGTGCGAGGTGAGTCTTCATGTCTCCGCAGAGCCCACAATTTATAGGACGACGCAGGACGAGCCTTTGTCCAAGTGCCGTGGCGGTGTCCCGGGCCAAGCGATATGTGAGTTCAGAGGGTGTCCCCAGCCACAAAAGCGCACAAAAGCATGCTGCGGAAGGAGACGTCGGTCCAGCTTGGACAATAACGACTTTTCCCTTTGACGTGGCTCCGGCTCCGACTCCCCCGTGGGCCGCCTTGTTACTATGCTACGCAGGCGTCGGCCAAAGCGTGCTGCACACGTCGGACCTTCGGCGGGTAGCCGCACCACCGACGCGGCTGCACGCAGTGGTTGAGGAGCTTGTACCGTCCCCGAGATTGGCACGAGGAACGTATTGGTCCACGCTCCAGTAAGCACCCAACAATCAGAACGAAATTGAATAGTTGTACAACAGGAGGAAGAACGCGAAGGTATAGTATACATAATGACACAAGACCACCCGCTCCGACATAAGTTCACTTGACGAGCTCATGATCAAAAGATTCCCAGAACAGATCCGGCAGCTCGACCGGCCGAAGGACATCATGCACCTCCGCCCTATATTTGGGCAAATCGTCATCGTCGATCCGTTGTATGGAGACGAGATGCATGGTCCTCAAGTTGAGCACGCTCGCGTCCCATTCCTCCTGGAAGGTGCGCGGAGGGAAACCACCGGGGTACGAGATGCGCCACGGCGACTCCTCGTCCGAGCCGTACCAATGCCACGTCGCAGCGTTCTGCGCACGCGGGGGGAAGCCAAACCACGAGATGAGTCCAGTCGAGGCAGACGCAAGAACCACCGCGCTCACCGACATATAAAATCTGTACGCCTCCGCGATCTGCACGGCCACGTCGTAGCGCGTCGTCAGCACGGTATTCGGCACGTTGCCCGTATACCGGATAAGCGTGCTCGGGGTGCAAATCTTGCAATACGCAGGCCACTGTGGGGTCCGTGGTCAGACACTCGTTCTGATGAGAACCCACATGAGAGCACTCAGCCCGCGCGCACGAACGTGTATGTTGATCCAGAAATTCACCGGGCACGGGCGGTGGAACGCCGAACCCATCTTGGCCCGGACGTAGTCCTGGCTGCATGTGAGCAGCTCCCCCATCGAGATGCCGCGTCCGTCGTCGGTGAACTGCACACTCGTTATCGGTCCCTTCCGGGGGTCGAGGGTCTCCCGCGGCGGGGGCGGTGGCACAGGCACGCGCACCCGGGCGACCTCCTCGGGGAAGGTGAACATGGGCTTGCGGCTCCTGGGCACACTGTCCAGGACGTCCTGGGGGTCCTGAAATGTGGCAGCGAATGCTTCTGACCAGCGCATCGTGGGGGGGAAGGGGAAGAGGCAGAGTGAGACAGGTTGGTTGAGGACGGCTTGTACTAGTACCACGCACGGGCCTTGTGAGCCACCGAATGGGTCTTGTTGTGTGCCGCCCATCATAATGCCATTGTGAACACTTTCCTGTTCAGGACTTGGTATGTGCGTATGGGTGCACGAGCCCGAAGTTAGGAGGGTGCAAACCAGTGGGCCTGGAACGGCGTGAGCGGGGCAGCGAGCACTAACAACCGCGCCGACGACTGCTCAGGGAGACGGGGACCTACACGAGAGTTCAGTGGAGTTAGGGGTGATGCCATGCACTGAATGAAAGAATGAGGCAGGCTCCCACCATGATAGCAGAGGTAGAAGAGCGATCCATTATGTGCAGTCCGTGGACATGACGCGTATAAGTAAAGGTAAGAGCGAATGTACGTCGGAGCGGAAGCGCCGCAGACATATGCGGGACGAAGAACAACCGAAGGGTGGTTTTGGGGACAGCATCACAGTGCCGGGGGACGATACGCTGGCTAGACGACAAGCTCGACATCCACCTGGTAGATGTCTCCGTTTACCTGCCACAAACGGCGCAGCCGCATATACTGCAGATGGTGCGGTTCATGGAAACCACCCGTGATCCTCCAGAACTCATCCTCACCGGGTTCGAACTCCCACTCGCGAGCTTCCTGCGTACCCAAAAATATGAGAAAACCCGTGTCACCGTGTCAAATGGCAGACACGCACCCGCAAGAAGTCCTCGTAAGCCCGCGCAATAGCAAGTGCGATGGAAGCGACGGTCCCGTCGTGGTCCAAGTATGTCGTGTGGGCATACTGCTCGTACCCCGGCCACTACAGGGGAGAGGGTGCGTCAGTACCGGAAACGTGAGGTGGGAAGGGATGGAGAGGGAAGGAGAGGAGAGGAGAGGAGAGGACGCACGCCGATATATAGCCATGCCGGCTGCCGCTCCACCATTATCCCCCAATCGTACGGTACCCCCAGGGACTCGAGGTGCTCCGAATCTCCAGCGTGGTCGAGTATCTCTTGCAGAGGGATTCCTTCGCTGTGCAAGCAGAACGGGAAGGGATCCAGGGGAAGGCCGACCATAGGCGGTGGCAGGATGGTTTGGGTATATCGGGTCGGTAACATGCGCGGGATAGACAGCCGAAACAGCTGTCTTTCTGGAGCTTGGTGGTTGAGACCGAATTCGGTACGCGCTTTCTTTGTGTCGACAGTGGAGAGCATAGTGAAAAAGTGAGGAATCGGATCTGGTGTAATGAGTCGGGAGGGAGATGCTGGGCCACATGAACCGCAGTCCCGCCCGCCTTTGAGTATGCGGCCATGCTCGTGGTTTTGCCCCGCCTTTTCCCTCGAGAACCAGTGGCTGATTGTATGGTCAAAGTCAAAGCCATACGCAGCAGACCAAAGCGCCAGCGGCGGGAGACGCCCAGCAGGATGAGTCCAGGACGGCGCCTGAGCAGAATGAGACCGACGATCATCCGACCACAGAGCTCCAGTAAGCGAACCTGTAGTGTAATGAGCAGAGTTGCAAATGCCTCAAAGATTGGTCGCGAAAGGAAGGCATGCTCACCGAGTATGGTACGATAGGAGGGAGCCTTCTCCAGGGCCGCGCTCTGCTCTCCGTGCGGTAGCCGTCAAAGAAGCCATGCAGTAATCAGACCGTGCGGGAATCGACAGGCGGAGGACAAATGTCGGGAAGGGAGGGGTCGGACAAGGGCCGTAGGACCGAGGAGACCTGTGGGACTTTGTTGAGACTTTCGTGCAGCTACGAGCGAGGAGCTGCACTACGTCGAGGCGCGACCCAGTGTTCCAATCGGCCAGCCCACGTCAACGCATGAGGAGTCGAATAGAACGCTGAAGCTCGCGGCAGCGATGCGAAGCCCTTCATCCCGCCAGTCTCCAGTTGACGCGGAGAGAACGGTGTGTTCCTAGATTTCCGAGGCTGTCATATCGTCAGAAATTGCACCTTCAAGTCAGTAGACCAATCAGTCAAGCGTACAAAACCCCAAGCGGAGAGCCTATGTACTCGCAAGATGAATTGTCCGTGCCGGTGACACTGACAATCGGATTCCTAGTAGCAGGAGACTGGCATGTCTGAATCAGGGCGTGTCATTATCCGATCCGACATGCAGTTAGCAATCCAACACGTACGTTGCCTGGAGCCCTCCTGTTGCCCTCCTGAGTTCATATGCTTGGCTAGATCTCTTGCTCGATGAAAGGGATGGACGTCGGCGTTGTGTACGGCTGTCCCGTGTTCAGTCACAGCTTGTGCAGCGCCTCCAGGACCGGCAAAGTCCGAAGCCTGTTGGACTTGTCTCACCTCCTTGTCACCTCCAGTCAACGTCCAGTAATCAGTCCACCTCCTTGTCGTCCGATTACACTCGCCGTCTTATTTGCTTGCCTGTTGTGAACGTTCCTTATGGCTGTTTAGATTACAAAACTAGGTTTGACCGGCAATTGAAGATGCTGCTCTTGCTGCCTCTTGGTTCCGCGACCGCTGCACAGTGCATGTACTATACTTACGCCCACATGGATGAAGCCAACCGCAACGCCGCAAATTTTCTCTGCTCGTAACACCGGCTGCGGTACAATCGCCATCTGTCATCCATCCCTGCAAGAGCGGCTCGGCACCGCCTCGCGGTCCGGCCCTGGAGTTTGAAGCACAGGTTCTGCCATCTTCTGCTTCTCAGCTCGTCCTCCGGTGTTCAAAGTATGCTCGCGGCGTCCTCGGTCGGAGTAGATCGGTCACAAGCAGGCCGTCGGAGACGCTGCGTCTTGTGTCCCCCTGATGTCGCGGTATGACAAGAAAATGTCTTGGACGCTACGTACCATCCGTGAGTGCCCCATGAGGATCCCCGGCGGCGCTGCGCTACTAAGGTGAGCGGTTCCGTGCTCGAGGATCGCCCAGTTTGGAGATTGCAGTGCGTGGAAGCATCGCCTCATCCCGTCCCTGCACCTCTTCACCCATCCCACAGGCTACAGCACATCGCACTGCTACCTGGATGTGCACAGGGCTCCGAGCTGGCCGGCCCGCGTTCCTGTCTGCGTGCTTCGCCCCCTGTCGTCCCTGCTCGCGGCGGTTGGGCGGTTGCCTGCACGCCACGCCTCCTCCGCGCGGCCGCTGGACTATAATACCCTCGCCCCGAGCAGCGCATCTTCCTGGTGGGCCCCCTCCCCCGTATACCATCCCACGACCTTCCGTTCTCTCCCTCGTCATGTTCTACGTCTTCGTCCTCCTGGCGCTCGCCACTTTCGCACACGCGATCTCTCTTCCCAAGCAGCTCGCCCCCACCTTCATCCGCGTAAGCGGCACATCCACCGTCCAGCCTCCCACCTCGAGCGGCATCAACTTCCCCCCCTCAATGCCGCGCGGGCAGGTCCTCGCCCACCCGAGCTCACATCGCGGGATGTTCACGAACAAGCTCACCGCGACCCCCGGGGGCGCAACGCGGAACGCCACCAGCGGCGACAAGCTCTCCGCCTTCACCGCGGACAGCTCCCCGTTCCCCGCCACGCTCCTCCTCTGTGAGGAGTCTGGCTGCGCGTCGTGCCTGGGCTTCGATCTCAGCAGCGCCTCGCACGCGACGTGCCTCGACCCCGCCGGGTCGACCTTCACCTTCGTCTCCGCCGCGATCAGTCAGCAGAGCGACTCGGGCCTCTCCTTCGCCGTTGAGGTCAGCCCGGGTGGGTGCGCGTCGTTCTCGACGATCCCCAAAGTGAACACGTGCTATCCCCTGAGCGGGACGTTTGCCGAGTTCGCGCTTGTAGACCCTTCATGATGAGTAGCCTAGGTGAGCAGCGTCGCGGGCGAGCTACGTGCCATTCGTCCTGGCTGACACTCGTTTCAGGTATTATTGGTGAACTTTGGACCTTGATGAGCTTGATGACGCGTTGTTCAACGGACAGCCATGTACATTTATCGCATGCGGACGGTGTGTTGGTTACGGTACGGGGCTATGCAGTAATTTTTGTCTTGTCTTTCGCCAGGCGGCACGCTCCGGTGTATGGCGCTTCTGTGCCTCCGCAATGATCCTGAAGTGTCCAGTCGGCGTCCTGTCATGTCTCGAGTCTCCTCTATCTTCCTTCTGCCAGGACGCGCAAGTGAGGTGCTAACTCGGCACTCTTAGGCTGCGCACTTATCGAGCGTGAGTTGCCACCCTGTTAACCCTGATTCTTGATTACTGACTTCTCGCAACTCTACAAAGCTAGGCTCAGTTACCCAGCATCGATACCTCGTAAGCAACATCCTAAGCAGCTGTACAAGTGGTAAACGAGCCGTCAAGAGCTTGGTGATGTTGAAAATTCGGATCTGGACGATCGGACGACTCTGGTCCATATCCATGCGGACGAGTCTTGCTCTCCTCCCTGTGAATCGCACACATCATGCACGAACATGACCGTAGTCAACAGGTTACAGCTGCGAGCGACCTCCCCACCAGCATGCATGCATGCAGCGCGTCCGTAGTGCCTTCAAGCTCGCTGTCCGTCCACGTCAATCCTCGAGCGAAATGGCGCGACTTGGGAATCATTCGTCAGCAAGCTGATGGTTGAAGGCTCAGTACATCAGCACCTCTCGCTTCTATCTCTTCCACATTCCTCTAACGTTCAGCCGATGGGCGATGGGGTACTGCAACCAGCTCCTCTCTCGGTGCGCTTGCCCTTTTGCTTGTCACTTGGCCACGGTGCGTACTAGTAGTCTGGTCGTGACGCGACTGGCTGAACTGTATGGACACGTAGCAGCCTCTCGCGGAGAGACCGTCCTCGCCACATATGTACTCCTTATCGTTGCGATGTGAGTCACGTTCTGACTGTGATTCTCAGAAATAGCGTTGTCAATCGGCGTGCTGCTGCTGGTGGAGTCGCTGACCGCCACACTTCTCGTGGATGTCTTCAACGGTATGTGCCACGTTGTCCTCCTGCAATCCCAGACTGACTCCCAGTGGAAGCCAGTGCTGTTGTTGTGGTCTTGTAGAACAGCTTGGTAATCGCCGATCACCGGCGACCACAGACGGATAAGAAGGCGTGGACAATCGATCGTCGAACTCCGAGTCTTCGCCGGCTCACTCCCATCCTGCGAATCTCACACCTCCAGCCTGAGGCCTCACATCCACCGACGTCCTTACTTACAACAGCATGGTTCTCAAGCTCCACGGTGCCCAGGAGGCCACTTGCACCAAACGCGTGCTTACCGTCCTGGAAGAGCTCAACGTCCCCTACGAACTCGTCGTGGTCGACTACGCCACGGACGCGCACAAGTCGCCCGCGTTCCGCGCCGTGCAGCCGTTCGGCCAGTTTCCCTACCTCGACGACGACGGCTTCACGCTGTACGAGAGCCGCGCCATCGCGCGCTACCTCGCGCTCAAGTACGGGGGCATCGGGACGCTCATCCCCGACCCGGCCGACCTGGCGAAGACGGCGCTGTTCGAGCAGGCCGCGAGCGTCGAGCAGAGCAATTTTGACGCGTTCGCTGTCCCGCTTGCGTACGAGAATATCCGCAAGCCGTGAGTGGCTTGCTGCTTTTGGGGCACGGTTTTGGACTGCGGGGTGTGGGGTGCGGGCTGCGGTGCTCATATTGTATTGGATTCGCACAGGAGGATCGGCCAGCAGACGGACAAGGCTGCTGTCGAGCGTCTCACCGCGGCGCTCGAGGCCAAGCTCGCCGTGTACGACACCATCCTCGGCAGGTCGAAGTACCTCGCTGGCGATGTGAGTGCCGCACTTCCACACCTTCACGACCGCGTGCTGACGTGTCTTGCCATTCGTGCAGGAGCTCACGCTTGCGGATCTGTTCCACCTCCCCTACGGTTCCAACCTCGCGAAGCAGAACATCGACTTTCTCGAGTCTCCCAAGTACCCGAACGTTGCCAGGTAAGCTGGGGGCAGACATGCATGATGAGATACAAGGGAGATCACTTGCTGACAGTGTCACTGTGTTTGCTTAGGTGGTGGAAGGACATCTCCGGCCGAGCTTCCTGGAAGAAGGTGAACGGGGCGTAGAGAGACGTTCGGGGGACCACTGTACTGATACTCACAACGATGTGAAGTGTACCCCGGTCTCCGATACCAGATCGTACCTGGACCATGCCGACGCGTGGCTTGCCATTGCTCGGTCCGGATACCTCGCTGAACACGACGACTCTGTGCGGCCTCCGAGTTGATGTCCTTCGCCCCGAGCTCGACACTATCCTCGTGTGAGGCCTCGAGCAGCGGCGACTTCGACCACCTGAGTTGCGTACGTGGCAGTGTCATTATGCACGCCGCTGGCTGTTTCAAAGAGCATGAGCTTGAACTCGCATCTCCTTGCTCGGACGCCCAGCCAACGCACGTCAGGTATTCGAGTGCTCGTGGCGGAGTTCTCTCCATTGTTGGCTCTCAAACACGCGCACCTTCCACTCCCCGTATCGATTACTGTGCTATACGCATGGATGCAGGAAGCCCAAACGTGCTCGGCGAGAAAGGTGAAAGCGCCGTTGCGGCAATACCCGCTGCTTCTTCCCACGCCGTGTCATCATCGTTTGTCGTTTGTCAAAGACTGTTTACTCATGCACGCTGGAGTTTTGTCCGCCTCTTATTCTTGCCAGCTTCATCTTCGGTATTTCATGGACGCATCGATTGCGAGCCTGGTAATACTGACCGGTCGCGGGGATTACGGTCTTACATGATGCTGCTTATGCTGTCATGTCAGTCCGCGCCATGTTCTGACCGTTTCTTCTCATGAACCAGCATGAAGAGCTCTTGTTTCGATCGAGGAGACCATGGTGACGGGGGTAACTCTGGACGACTTTGCCAATTATCGGTCAGCAAACAATTCACCGCCTGCCAAGGTCTGCGCTCGTTTCTTGATGACTCGGTCAGCGTGTGTCATTGCTGACCTCCCCGCTCTTCCAGCCAGAACGCTGACAGAGTCGTACATACGTCTCGTCGCCGTCGCAGGAGAGCGCGTGGTAAGAGTCTGCCACATTGAGCACATGAGACTCCGTCGAGGGCGACCGCATGCGGCTGGCACCACCTGCGAGTCTCGCAAATGTTCGCGTACTTTCGATCCACCAGATCGCTGGACAGATAAAAGGGACACGGACATCGATCGTCGACCTCACAACAATCGCCTTCTCCTCCCACTGTACTGTAGCCAGATCCCTCTCTAGCACACCTACCGACGTCCAACATGGTTCTCAAGCTCCACGGCAACCCGCGCTCGACCTGCACCAAGCGTGTCCTCACTGTCCTCGAGGAGCTCAACGTTCCCTACGAGTTCGTCGAAGTCGACTTCGCCAAGGGCGAGCACAAGTCGCCCGAGTTCGTCGCCGTCCAGCCGTTCGGCCAAGTTCCCTACATCGACGACGACGGCTTCAAGTTGTACGAGAGCCGCGCCATCGCCCGCTACATCGCCCTCAAGTACGGCGGCATCGGGAAGCTCATCCCCGATCCTTCCGACCTCAAGAAGACGGCGCTCTTCGAGCAGGCTGCGAGCGTCGAGCAGAGCAACTTCGACGCTTTTGCTGGCCCGCTCGCCTATGAGAACGTTTTCAAGCCGTGAGTTACATGCTCCCAGAAGTCGGCGGATTTCTCCCGGTGCTCATGTGGAGTTCAATAGGTTGTTCGGCCAGCAGACGGACAAGGCTGCTGTAGAGCGCCTCACGGCGACGCTCGACGCCAAGCTCGCCGTGTACGACACCATTCTCAGCAAGTCGAAGTACCTCGCTGGTGACGTGAGTAACGCAGTGCTACTCCTCTACAGCATGTCCGCATTCTGACGGGCCTTACCATCGTACAGGAGATCACCCTCGCGGACCTCTTCCACCTTCCCTATGGTTCTCTCCTTGCGGTGCAGAAGATCGACTTCCTCGAGTCTGGCAAGTACCCCAACGTCGCCAGGTAAGCTCGCTGAAGGAGATGCGCATGAAATCGCTTGCTGACAGATCGCTACATCGCTCAGGTGGTGGAAGGACATCTCCGGCCGTGCCTCCTGGAAGAAGGTGAACGCATAAAGAGACTTTGAATGTACCGATACCCATCGCAATGGAAATAGTGAAGCTCAGACGTGTCTCCGCCATTCCCCGGTGTAGAGTACATACGGTGTTCGATACGGTGGAAGAGGGTGGAAGTCAAGTTCGAGGGCGTGAAGTAACGCCGAATCGAAGCGCCGGAGGGGCGTTGGTTCGATTTGTAACTGAACCGGCTCAGCTTCTTGGGGCTTCGCGGCTTGCTCAGGCTTGCTCCCCAGAACTCCTCTTCTCAAACCACAACAAGCAGTCTCTGACTTCCGCTCTCGACGTCGTAAGTCAGGGTCATATTCACCTCTTTTTGGCATGAAACCCGATGTACCGATACGTCTTAACGACCGCTAGGCGTCACTGATAGAGTGGCCTGCCACTGGCATTGCGCAGGGGCGACTCCTATGCAGGAGACATAATTCTGCTACTGATTGAAGACCATCGTAGATATTTTCTCGACTCAATGGACATCTGAATCCGCATGTCATGCATCTGAACGCGAGGTTGAACTTCATCTCCGCAGACGTTCACTGCGATCAGCTGCGCCGGACTGCGCACTGTATGCACCGTCTTCCCGGCGACAGCTGCTGAACATCGCCTTTGCTGCGCCGCCCATGGTTTCGATGCTGTTTTTTGCAGAAAATGCCCAGTCCTGCAGGATGAAGTGTTTGCTCACCCTATCCTCGTAGACCCCGCGTTGACCTGGCGATGTCTTCCGCGGACGAAGACAACACTCCGCTCACCAAGAAACGCAAGCTTCAACGCGCGTGCGATAATTGCAGAAACAAGAAGAGTACGCCGCTATCCTCTGTTTTATACTGTTGAACTGACTTGTTTTCAGTCAAGTGTAGGTGCTCGCACATTGGATTGCACGTATGTCTCATGGTCCCTATGTGCAGGCGACGGCCCGCAGATGTCCCACAATCGCTGCTCGAGGTGCATCGCGCGACGAGTCGAGTGCACTTACAAACAAGCGTTTAGCGTAAGTCGCCTCGCACACACCTGGTGTCACCCGTACTAGTACTGACGTCAATGCAGAAGAGCACATATCCAAGTAGGCAAGTCGTTATGACTTTCCGCTCGTTTGTGTCACGGCCTAACACTGGTCCTCAGTTATGTGGAGAATCTCGAGAGTCGTCTTGAACGGATGGAGCAGCTGGTGAACAAGGTGAAAGACACGCTTTCGTCGGGCTCGTCTCTGCCGCTGAACGCGTTTCCTAGCTTTGCCCGGACACCGACCTGTCAAAGGAGCTTGGAGGGTCCCATCCCATCGCGGAGTCGTCCGCAGATGCGATTGCATCCGCTCCATCTCGAGCCAACTCATCGCATCGAGAACAACTGAGCTCTCTCAGCCCTTCAGTCCTCGGCTTATCCTCTCAGTCTCCTGCCGGATCGGATTATTTCGAGCCGAGCGACGAGGACGGCGATACCGACGACGATCTCACGAATGGTCTGCGCAAGCTCTCCATCGAGACTCATCCGTACCGTTTCCATGGCAGGTCTAGCGGTATGCTGCTCCTTAGGGACGCCAAGCAATGTGTGACGAGCAACCCATGGGGTCAAGAGAAGGGACACTATCGACATAAGGTAACGTTCGGAAGTCGTCGTGGTTGGTTCATGTAGCTAACCTTGCGACCTGTGGATAGGGTCTCAGATCTCCCGTAGAGCAGCCGCTGTTCGACGACTTCCCACCAGTAGACCTGCTGGATACCCTTGTCGAACTGTATTTTCGCAAGATCAACGACATGCTACCTCTCCTTCATGAGCCGATATTCAAGCAAAGCATACAAGACGGGCTGCACCTACGAAACGGCGGGTTCGGCGCGACGGTGCTTCTCGTGTGCGCGAACGGTTCTCGCTTCGTCCGCGACCCGCGCGTACTGCTGGATGGCTCGGATGATTGGCATTCTGCCGGCTGGAGATGGTATCAACAGGTCGAGGATAGACAGAAGCTCGAGCTCGCTCCGGCGAAGTTGTACGACTTGCAGCTCTGCGCGGTGCGTATGACACTCACATACAAGACAGCAAGCTGAACATCCCTCATTCTTCTGGGGTCACAGTTGATGGCTCACTTTCTTAGTGGCTCGACGGCACCGCAAGCTACTTGGACCCTTCTCGGAAATGGAATACGCAGGGCGATAGACGTGGGCGCTCATAGAAAGAAGGTATATCATACGAAACCGACGATTGAGGATGAGCTGTGGAAGAGGGCGTTCTGGTTCGTTCTACATCCTATCTCTACTCCTGTTGATTACTAAATCTAAATCTTGGTTAGGATCTTGGTTTTGAACGAATGGACACATAGCTACGGCCTTGGAAGGCCTTCCGCCATCCACGAAGAAGAGTAAGCGTCCAGTCAACCAGTCCCTGTTCTCATGCTTAAACTGTACCAGCGTCGACGTCGCACTTCCTACCACGATTGATGACGAATACTGGAGCTCACCTGGGCAAGATGATGGGCCCAAGCAGCCGGAAGGGAAGCCTTCGAAGGTTGCATCCCTGGTTGCGTTGATACGCCTCTCCCAGATACTAGCTTTCGCCACGAGAACACTGGTAAGTCGGCACATCTGCTCGATCAGAATTGGCTGCCTCATCCTGATGATGCTTAGTACCCCATCAATAAGTCGAAACGCACAGATTCTTCATGGGAACAACGTATAGTTGCCGAACTGGACTCCGCTCTCAACAACTGGGTAGATTCGCTCCCAAACCATCGTGAGTCCTTCTGCCGCTGACACCCCGTGCGTCGCGCTTATGGAGACCCTCGCAACTCACGTAGTACAATGGGATCCCAACCGAGAAGATCCACTCCATCTCATGCAGTCGGCGACCCTTCTAGGGCACTACTATCAAGTACAAATCGCCGTACATCGACCGTTCCTCTCTGCAGCATGTCGCGACTCCCCGCTCTCCTTCCCCTCCGTCATCATCTGTAACAATGGCGCGCGGTCTACTGTCCAAATGCTTGAGCAGGTGTACAACCGCTTGGGAACTCTATACCACGGGAGCGCAGTGCGTCTATCTTCTTCTTCGCATGTTGACCCATGACGCTTACTCAGAGTGCGCAAGGGTCTTTTGTACCTGTCTGGGGCCGTGCTCATGAGGTCGATTTGGGGACAGCGGCGTTCCGGACGAACTGTCAACGTAGACCGAGATATCGCATGCGTAAAGAAAGCCATCGAGATGCTCAATGCTGTCCAGTACGAGTACGTCTCCTCCTCCTCTGTGCTCTATCAGTCCTGCTAACCAGCTTGCTGCCACGCCTAGGACGCACGTCGCTACATCAGCACGGTACGTCCATATGGAATCCGCTAGCTTAGTGTATGCAGCCTGATATCCTTGTATAGCGACTACCTCAGCGGCCTCGTCGCAGCCCTCGACGCCCCTCCCGAACCACAAGTCGCTTCGTCTGCCCAGGAAGGTCATGGTAGACCCGACGTGCCACAGAGGTCAACAGAACACGTACTGTCACCTACAGTTCAGCCTTCGCAAGTGAACCAGTCTCCGCATTATCTTGCTACAGGAGCGCCGCCGACTTTCGCACCATCCAAGCCACAAATTGCTACTCAGACCTCCACTCGCGGATTCAATCCGCAACCATCCGACTCCATCTGGACGGAGCAACAGAGCGAACCGCACCTTGGACACGGAACGTTCGACATGAGCAGCACCGTCCAGCAGCCGGTTGATCAATCATCATCATTATCAATGCAGTTCTCCTTCGCTGCTCCAATGCAAGATATGTGTCCAGATATCCAGCAGCCTTTCTCCGCCATGCAAGCCGGCGGTTCACAGAGCGTCGATACATCCCACGCTTATCTTGGTGCGGGCCCTATGATGGGACTCGAGCCGCTCGGATACAGCGAGGCTCTCTCGCTATTCCCGCCCTCGAGCACCATGGACACGAGTGGGAATGGGATGCCGTCGTTCTTTACAGAGGGCGCAGGATTTCAAGGAAATCCGGATACGCCGCCGGACTTCGCGGTGCTGAATGACACGTTGTCGTTTTGGACGAACGGTCCGACGTCATCTGGGTGAGTTCCTTGACCATCACCCGCGGTTGCTCCACCCTCATGGTCCGATGGCTTACAGATGGGATGAATGGGGCGCGTACTTCAATAGCGGGAACGAGAGAGCGTCAAGTTTCGGTACATAGAACACAGTGTACACGGTACAGTCGTACACAGCGGACTTCTTGGACAATGTCACAAGCCGTCTAAATCAAAGTTATATCCTGTGCGACAAATCTCTCTCTCGCCAATGAATGCTTATCCGGTACTGGGCTAGCCTGCCATGATACACACAACCCGATCCTTTCGAAACATCCATCTTCCCGCTTGTGCAGAACTAGGAGCACCCAGGTTGCATTCGTGCTCGGTGGCGTGATGCTCATGGCCCAGCAAGCCCGCGCAACTTTACGGTCAAAGTCCATCACACACGCCGTCAGGCGAACACCCTCGTCGTCGCCGTGACCTCCAACCTGGAAAATTAACGCACCACCATCTCGATACTCATCAACGGGCACGTACTGCGCCTCCGCAACCTGCGCGCGAAGCTTGAGGCTCCCTGCCGGAGCAGGCTCCATGTAGTCATTCCAACCTGCGCGCATGGTGACGTCGAGAACCTGAAACTCGCAGAAGGACGAATGGACCGTCCACCCGAAGATCACAGGTCCGTCGACAGAGGCCCAGCTCCAACTGGGTGCACGACGCGTCGGAGGCCTGGTCAGGACGGCGCAAGCGTCGGTGAGCATGTACCCCGGAACTTTGCGTGAAGGATAGTGATGGTAGTGTGCCCCCCAGACGATGCCCTGGACGATGTCCTCTCTCCACAGCCCAGCGACATAGGTACCCTCCCCACGAGCCGTGCGGAAGATCGCAGCTGCACCGGCAAGGGCGGGAAGCTTGTCCGACAGGCGCGTCAAGGCACGGCTGGAGTACTCCTCGACGAGACGGTACCAGACTCTCCAGCCGTCGGTGGGGGACTGCAGGATATTCTGTCGCAGAGTGATGAATTTCCCCGCTTCGCCGTGGAGCGTGCCCCCTTGCAAGCTCAGACGACCGTCTTCGTATGCGTGATATGCACGGCACTCCCAGAAGAGCTGCTGCGCGCCGTAGTGCAGGATGGCGGGTGCGAGAAGTCGCTCTTGCATGCACCAGCCGCGTTGATTCAGTGGGCAGGATGCGACCTCGTGCTGGAACAAGGGGAGGCCTCTCTGGACTATGTGCTTGTCGTTCAAGCGGACTGAGGAGATGCGGTCCGGCTTCAGAATGCCAGCTGCGCTGGACTTGGAGTCCATAGCGGACACGACGACGGCGGCGCCCGAGTATATGGCCGCCATCTTCGCTGCCTCGGTACGCCAGTCCTCGTCGGAGTCTTGTATGATGCACAACGCGTCGATCCAAAGGTATCGGATGCCGAGCTCGCGCGTTATGCGAATGGCGTCGCGGAAGTTTGCAGGCGTCTCAGAGCCGTCGAGGGCCTGACGGCGAGCACCGACATTCTCCAGAAGGGTTTGGCCGGGCACTTCTCCACCCCAGCAGTGGGTAAGAGCGGCATAGGAGAAGGATGTGATGGGTGACACGGACGGAACGCACAGTCTCGGCGTGGAGGTGGCATGAAGACCGAGATCGATCAGCATACCTGGCAGAACGAGCGAGTCGACGCCTCCTCGTTGGCATGTGTCGCCATGATGGTCCATACACTCCCGCATCCAAGCTCGTGCTGTGTCAAACGCGGCTGAGTCCTCGGCAGTGGATGAGATATGTCGAAATACACCCGGTGCGCCGCCGATCAAATGGCTTTGAGGACTATGGGGTGGGAAGGTGCCCTCGCGCGTCCAGGGTTGCTGAAAGCAGATGTTGAGGACGTGAGGTGGAATCTTCCCGAGGAATCCGCCCCAGTAGGTATATCGGACACCCTCGCTGAAGACGGTGATGAAGGATGTACCAATCTGTTCGCCGAGGCGCGAGGACCAAGGGTACAGGCCGAGCCAGCCTTGGGTGATTCCCGTTGCCTTGTCAAGTAGTGGTTTGACAACATCGAGTATGAGGCTGCAAAGAGCACATGAAAGGGAACTGAACGTTAGATCATAGATGTTCTCGTGGTGGCGGAAGCCAGGACCCCATGATCCGTCCATCACGCCTTCATGTACAGTAGTCCAAGGTGGGGGATACGTGTCCTGTCGTTTGAAGTCGAAGCGGATGAGATCATTGGTGAACGCTAGGCAGAGATCGCAGAGGCGTCCGCTCATATTGACTCAAGCAAGGTTAGAGTCAAGTTCGACTTAACCCCGCAAACCGCGAGCGATATTGGGGCACGTGACGCTTCAAGAGCACACGGTATTCCAGACGGATCTCCTTTCTCAAATCATAGAGTAGACATTTCAGAGACTAATGTTGCCATATCCCGAGTATGGTCATCACTTCTGGAGCTGTTCATAGATTTCAAACACCTTCTTGACCGCGGGGCGCGCGTAGACCTTCTTGTACCAGCTACAAACCAATATAGCTTGTCAGCTCGCGCTCCAATAACAAGGAGAGACAATGGTACGCACGCATAGAACGCAGGAAACTGCTTCTCGACATCGACGCCGTCCACCGCGGAAACGATGCCTTCGACGCCGAATTTGTTCCAGCTGACGAACGCGAGGTCCGCGATGGTCACCTTGTCGCCGACGAGGTAGCCCGACGGCGACTTGGCGAGGACGCCGTCGAGTACACTGAAGACACGCAGCGTCTCCTTCTGGTACCGCTCGATTGCGCTCGGGATCGTTTCGGAGTGGTACTTCATGAACCAGAAGGCCTGGCCAAAGTACGGGCTGTTCGCACGAGTCTTGTGTCAGTATCGGTCGGTTCAGAAAGCTGCAATGCGCCGACGCACCCCTGCCCAGAGGCCTGGAAAAAGAGCCACTGCGTGAGCGTGTACTTGCCCTTGTCGTCGGTGACGGTGAGGCGTTTCTCCGTGTCGTACTTGTCGACGAGGTAGAGGAGAATGGCACAGGACTCCCAGAGGACGAAGTCGCCGTTCTTGTGGTCGATGATCGCGGGAATGCGTCCGTTGGGGTTGTATTGCGTGAAAGCAGGCGCCTTCTGCTCGCCCTTCCGGAAGTCGAGGTAGACGGGCTCGTAGGTGAGGCCGAGCTCTTCAAGCACGAATGCGACCTTCCTGTTGGCGAGGGATTCACATTGATGCTAGTCAGTGTGTGCAGCCTAATTGTACAGAGACGATGACGAACCAGCCGTTGGGGCCGACTGTGTGCATGTAGAGGGTGATCTGTTTGCCGTGAGACATGGTCGGTAGTGGTAAGTAGATAGAGGAGCTGTCCAGGGAGATTGGTGTGGTTGGTGTGGTAGAGTGATAGCGACCCAGTCCAGCCGTCCCAGTCTTTATATGGCGAGAGAACGAGGCTTAGCGCGTCAAATACTTCTGCTGGCGATGGGTTGAGACTGGTCGTACGCTGTACCCGTCTACATCTTGGTCGGTTTCAAGCGCTGAGAGGCTGCAAGACGGTCGCTGGTTAGTAAGCACATGAGACTGCGAACACTAGAAACGCAGCGGCGATACCTTCGAGCACCGCCATTTGCGACTCTTCTCCCTTGCTTCGGCCGCCGGGAGAGCCATCGCGAGCGGGAAGTGAAGTGGGGCGTCGACGTTGTCCCTCGCTGAGTAAGCGCATCGTGGATGTGTTCACGACCGAAATATACCATTCCATATGTCTTGACAGATCGAGAGTCCTTCGACCTTGATTGCAGTGAAAGAACCGCCGACTAGCACCGGAGGCGCACTGCGGTGATCGACGTGAGCACTACGAGCGCAGGAGTAGGGAATTTTATTGGTAAGCGAAACGTCAATCTTGAGACGGATGCAATGCGTACCAATTCATATATCGCACGAAATAACCATTGCTGAATAAGCAAAAGGCAGACGTGCATGAGTGCATGGTGGTTAAATGGCAGTCGATCATGTCCGTGCGGGGAGTGTAGTGGCAGCAACAGAGCTGCTCGCAAAGTTTAACGCAGAGTCGCTCCACACATGGAGTCGAGGTACAGTATCTCTTCCCGCACTGTGATTTAGACCCTTCCTCTCTGACCGCTGGGCAATACTCGTGAGAGCAAACTAGAGCATACCCCGCGTAAGCACACGCATGTGTCTGAGTACGAAACAGCGACTACACCTCAGCAAAGGCAGGGCGACGTGCGCCCTCTCAGCACGCAGAGGCTTCACACCTTCTGCGAACGATGGCGGGATGCTCTATCAAAGTGGGCGGCTGGTCAGCATCTGGCCGGATGCTACATGCCTGCGGCGTGCGCCTAGTTGTCAACAGGTCAGCCAGGGTCAGCCTCGTCAAAAGCAGCGCGAATTTCGTCGGACATATTCGACCAAACGGCCGGTGACCGTGACATGACAGGCGTCCAATTTTCGCCCAAATTGGGGGCCTGTTATGCGTGACTGGTCGAACCATTCGAAATGGTACAGTACCGTCGGTCAAGTACCGGTACATGCTTCAACAGCAGTGTCCGATGAACATCGGCCTTCGAACGATGGACGCAACATCATCATGGTAGGCTCTGAGTGCACATAGATGTCGTGACGGAACTTACAAGTTTCTCGACAGTTGATATCGGGTAGTCATGCCAGTAAGCTTTCGAATCAGTGATCTACATACATAGGACAGATCACATCTTCGGCTGTCACAATGCACATCCAAGGTCCTCCCAAAGGCGCAAGACCGATGGCAGAAGCCTGACCTTATCTTCTGGAGACAGACCCCCTTTTGGCTCGTATGGTACTATCTGGCGCTGCGGCTCTCATATAAGTGTTTGACACGGCCTACGATGATCCCTAGCAATAGATTCTCCCTAGCCCAATCCCCACAACTCAGGATGTCCTCGAGCACAGGCGACAACGGGGCCCTTGTTGCCACATTCTCTGGACTGTTCGTAAAACGCATTCTATGAATATCAATGCACCTAGCTCACCACACGTCTTGATGGCTAGCCTTGTCAGTAACTATTGCACGGTATCCACCACAGGTGCGGTTGCTTCCGGACATCGCTGTGCACCGTTGACTACTACTTGATTGTAGCCCTGTTTATCTACGAGTGTGCTATCACCCTTGGGGACGAGGTGAACCTTTTCTGGAGACGACCCTTGACAGGCGCGACTGCGCTTTTTGTCTCGAACAGGCTTGCGGCTATGATCTACCTTGTGTATGCGTTGATAACCAGCTATATTCCTCTGTCTACACAAGTGAGGTGTCCGTTCCGCCTGCGATGCTCATATACTGACGTAGGTCTCTCACAGAGGTCTGTAATCAATGTACGTCCTTGTCACTGAGGAGAACTGTACTGATAACTGCTCAGCTGCTCCAACAACATCATCGCCAGCAAGGTTATCGAAATCCTGCAATATTTTCCATGGGCAGGCGAGTTGTCTGGCAGGCATTGACGCATGCCATGAGATTTTGATATCTGCCTCCAGCATTTTCTGCCATGCGAGGTCTGGCCCTGACACGCAATTGGCAATTGGCGACGTTCGTCTTCCTCTTATCTGTCGTGCCCGTGGCGGTCAACTTGGTATGAGGCTATTTCTCGAACAGGCCAAGGAGTAAGCTTCATCACTATTCATCTCAGGCCGCCTTTTCCTTCAACGTCAGCGGAGAGGTCGTTCCGTATATCGGGTGCTCATCCTCGGATTCGCTTACCGTTGACATGATACGACGGTTCGTGAGATTCAGATAGCTCTCGCTAATATATCCAAGTTGACGAACGTTTACAGGCGTAAGTGGCCGAAATATGATACTTTCCGACGTTCACTCGAGACTCAACTCCCCCGCTCAGTGGTCATCGTGTCAAGGGCTTCCCTGATCATCGCAGACCTGATCCTCATATGCGTCACTTGGCACCGGTTGTCGCAAGGTACATTACAACACCCCGAGAAGGGAACCTTCGCCTACGTGCTGCTGCGCGACGGTGAGCCGTGCCTCTTCCGGGCGAGAATCTCTACTGAGTCGCTTCCAGGCACCGTGTACTTCGTGTAGGAATGCCTCGAAGCCCCTCCCGCACAACACTCATCTGTTCCCAATTTTCCCCACAGGGCGCTGCTTCTGCTGAACGCGCTGCACCTCACGCTGACCTTGCTCTCAGTAAGTGCAGTGACCGCGATTTCTGCCTGGGCTGCGCACTGACCAGTGCCACCGCCGTGCAGTTCGGCATCCCGTTCCAGAACGTCAGCCTAGTGGCATTCTTCACTGAACCGTGAGTCACGGGCCACGGCTTCTCGCTCCTCGTCGCGCTTTGAGTTGAGTTGACAGCGAGAGGCGTGCTCCTCTAGGATCACGGCGATCTTAGTATCGCGTTTCTTGATCGATCTTCAGTTGGTGAATGTCAAAACGACGGGCATGGGGTCGGATCTGCAATCCGGAGGGCGGTCGCGGTCGCTCGTGTTCGAACGCGTCATCGGCTCGCCGGGCTCCTCGATACCACCTGGCGCGGAGGGAGAGGTGGACGATGAGCATGACGGTGAACTCGATGGAGCCGATGCTGAGGGTCCTGAGATCGTCACGTAGCTGAGTACGAATGAGATGAAGGAGTCACTATACAGGCACGCAGTCTTGTACCTAGAAGCGTCCGCCTTCGCCTCGGCCGTCGAGGCTCGAAGCATTTGTCTCTGAAGTTGAATATCACATCGAGCGACTACATACCAGGGCCGGGGCCAGGTTCACGGTTCGTCCCATCCGAGTCGTGTGCGCCACTGAGATACACGCCCCAGTCATCCATCCTGCGTTCAACGTAGAATTCAGTATGGTCAACGCGACATTCCGAGCGCACCCATACTCACCGGAAAGACGCGGGCGCGTTCTCCCACATTGACAGAGTATCGTCCATGAACGCGAAGTCGGGCACCGGAGGATGACCAGTTTCCTCGTGGAAAGCTGCGTTTACCGCCGAGGGCTGCTGCTGTTCCGTCGAGTGATGGTCCCAGCCAAAGTTAGGGCTCGCCGATGGGAAGAGGGAGCTGGTACCGCCAAATTCGAATGACTCCGACTCGAGCCCGAACATGGATTGTCCGCTTGGCATGCTGGAAGAGCCCGGATTCGACGAGTTACCTTGCCCAACGATGCTCCCTATTGGCATGCTAGCGTAATGGAAATCCTGCATCCCCGAGCGCTGAGGTATCGTCGCTGGAGCACTGAAGGAGAGAGAGGATGTGCGCTTCGCCGCACTCCCAGTCGAGGTGTTTGTTGTGGTCTGGGGTGGTGCGGTGTCAGAACTTGGAACAGGCTTATTGACCGCTACAACCAGTTCTTCGAGAAGATTCCTGTTCTATTCATCAGCTCTACAGCCGTACTTCCGATGTATAGTACTCGCCGTAGTGCACTTGATACCTGCACCCTGAGCGTATGGGAAGCCTGTCAGTAACAGAGCGGTGGGAAGAGGGACCAGAATACACACTCAGACTTCAGCGAGTCGAGCATCACCATCGCTCGTCGGAGAATCGCGATATCTTGGTCCACGTTGGCCAAGCGACCGGCGCGTTTCTGTCCCCAGACGTTCATCATCAATACTACACCCGCCAAGAACAGCAGTCCCTGCAGCCACAGCGCGAACGCCTCTCAGCAACACAAGAAACCGAAGTTACGCGCCATAGTTCGACGTACCATGTTTCTGTTGAACGGGTTCCCGGTGCGCTTGTACAGGACGTCGAGAACTTGGATGCATGACCTCGCTGCGTTCGTGCAGATGATGACCGAGGGTAGGGAGAGCGGAGAATGGAGGCGGGAACCAGACATGAATGGTCTGTGGACCGCGATCTGAGTGTGGTAGTAGTTCGCATGGAGCGTCGCCGACTGAGCCAGGAACAGCGTGTCTGCCTGGCTAGGGTTCCATCGCACTGCAGATGATGCATCAGCTCAACGGTCCTTCCACATTAGTCGCACAATATCCTCACGGTGAGCGGGAAGCGAGTCAAGCCAGTTGTTCAGAGAGGAGTCGAGCTCTGCGACCATGCGCTCCTCCCACTGTGAGTCCTGGCCGACTGGCGGCTTGGTCTTATTGATGGAGTACTGCGTCGTGGGTGATGAGCAGGGGCATCACTGTCCATCACCGAGGACAAGGGACTCACTACTGTCCTTGATGCGAAGGCGAGAATCCGTGTGAGCCGTATGTAAGCGACCAGGAATGATAATTTGGACGGCTTCCCCTCCGGCTGACGAGGGGGTTCGCCGGTGTCAGATGTCGTCCAGTACTCATCATCGACCTCAGTTGGGAGCGCCACGTCGATGCTGCGAGGGAACATTCCGTGAGCGGCACAATATATGATAAGCTATGCCACACCACATACGCACTCTTCGTCGTGGATAGAAGCTGGTCTTCCGAGCCCATACGATGATGACCACTCGAACATGACCAAAATCCTTGAGAGCAAGCGTCAGCAAACGCATGGTCGACTAGAAAGAAGCATAATACCAGAATGCGCGCCGCCATAATTCATCCTCGATAGTCGAATTCGTGTTGTACATCTTCTTCCGATGAGCCCCTACATCGACAGCCATTCGGATGCCACTACCGATCAGGGTCCAGTTAGCCTGAGGAGCCGTGGAGCCTAGGAGGAAATTCGACATGAGCTGCCAGCAATCAACGAGGAGTCAGCAGACATACTGACATAGCTCCGAGCGAACAGGCACTCACCACGCAGATCTGCAAGTCGTGCAGCTGAGCCGGAGCGAGAGAGACCTTGTGCCAGTCCTCGACGGCTTGGAACCACTTCCAACCTGCGGACCTCCAGTCCTCGGTTCCCTCCAGCATGACACGCGGGTCATTGGTGAATCGCGCTGCGTTGGCGCAAACAAGGAGGACTACGGCCCCAAAGCCGCCATTCCTCACATGCAACCCCTTATTGATACCGGCTCTGAACGTCGGTTCATGCAGAAGCGGTAGCATGTCGTTGATCTTCCGGAAGTAGATGTCGGTCAGCGACTTCAAGAGGTCATCCGGCGGGAATTCGTCGAAGACGGGCAGGGTGTCGCGACTCGTGGGTTTCAGCCACTGCAGAGCTTTCAGAAGAGATACCGGTAGATAGGACTGAAGAACTCACTGGATATCTGTGCGATTCTCTCTCCTGCGGCTCAACTCGTCCAGAACGGCCGAGTTGCTGGTTTCTCACCTCGATCGCCGTTTGGATTAGGACGAGGCCACTCGACTTTCCATGATAGCGGTATGGCTGGGGACTAACAGAGAGCTTCCGGAGACTCTCAATCAACCCTTTGTCCACGGCCTCGTCATTATCGCTTAGATCATCGTCATCCGGGCTTCCTGGCACCTGTGGCGTTATCGGAAGCGAGCTGAGTGGGCTCGGTCCCTCCACACGAGAGGTGCTTGCGCGAGGTCCTTCAGAGCCAGTATTTCGTGCTTCCAATCCGCGATCTGATACGTGTCCGTCAAGCTCTCCAGAGACGTCGGTATCAGGGCACAGCTATGTTACGATGAGCGCGATACAGGAGCTTATATGACGATACAACGTACCTTGTTCATCAGTCTCTCCATCCGCTCAAGGCGACTTTCGAGGTTCTCGACGTAGCTGAGATTGAACGACTTCGATTTGCAGTTGGGTCAATACACAGACGGGGTTCTCACCTGCTAGGATAGCTGCTTTTCTGATTCAGATGCTGTGTGAATTCGAAGACCAACAGACATCCCAAAAATCGTACTCACAATGTGGGGTTCGTTATAGGTGCACTCAGTCTTACGCGCTTCACATCTCGAGCAGCGATTGTCCCGTTTCTCGGGGCCATCGCCTGGGAGGACCATGAGCGCTGACGGATCTCGTTTTTTGAGTACAGCCGGACGTACACTTGACTGCGAGCACATCAGCAACAGACATGACTCCTCAGAAGATATCACTCACTCTTCTTACGCCTACAGTGATCGCAAGCGCGCTGCAGCTTGCGCTTCTTGGTGAATGGCGCGTTGTCTTCCTCCGCAGATGACATGGTTGCTGAAAACAGTGCTGCCAGCTGTTCGCGCGCCTGCACGCTACTTAAGTATGTCCTTGCACAGCATATCGTCACAAAACGCCGGCACGTTGCAGTACAGCAGTGTGCAGATCGGCGGCACCATGAAGAAGGTGCAAAGCGCAGTGTCACCGCGCAGTGATCGCAGCCAACCCGTGGTATGCAGCGGGACGCTCAGTCATTGGTGCGTGGTAATTACTGACAGTAACACTGATTGCCCTTCAAGCTTACAAGTTCTATAACCGGAGTCATTGGGTATTTGAAGCTCAAAGACTTTACGCGAATACCGACCGGATGAAGTCGGTAGAGTTGAGGCTATCACAACGCTAAGTTCTCTACATCACGATGCATACGTATGTTCGTTCTATGTACCAGAGCCAGCGTTCGTGTCGTCTTTGGCACTACGAAGATACGCACCCCAGTCATCTAGCCTAAAGACGCTATAGTCGTCAGCGATCTCCACCCTCGTTAAAGGAGTCCAAGAGCGCGCGACTTACCCGAAGGCTGCTGGGGCGTTCGTCCACATGTTCAGGGTGTCGTCCATGAATGCGAGATCCGACATCGCGAGATCTTCTGCCTGCGGTGCGGTTTCCGCAGCTAACGACTGCTGCGCCCCAGTTGGATGCTGGTCCAAGCCGAAGTTGAAGTCGAAGTCGAACCCGGACCCGGACCCGCTCCCGGACGAGAAGAGGGAGCTGGGGTCGCCATACCCGAGAGAATCGAGCCCGAACATGGACTGCACGCCTATGCCAGAAGGACCGGATTGATTGCTAGTCGGGGAGAGTGTGTTCTGGGCCATGTTGCCCAAGTCGGAACCTTGTGAAGGCGAGTACTGAGACGCAGTGGGTGGAGCACCGAAGAAGGGAGAAGATCTGGCCCCTGCTCTCCGAGCTGCAGAGCCTCCAGACTCTTGCGGCGCCGTGGCGCGTGGATCCGCAGGAGGGCTACTCACCGCCAGCACGAGGGCCTCAAGGACATCGCTAATCACCCTGTTAGCTCTATGGAGATGCGAGCCGTAAGGTCTACTTACCGTATTGTTCCCGAGACCAGCGATCTGCAAGATACAGCCAAATGTCAGTAGCTGCACCGCCGACAGAAATTTACACACGCATACTCCGTCTTTATGGCGTCCATCATCAGAACAGTCCGTCGGAGGAGTTCAACGTCTCCTTCGACGTTCGCCAAACGCCCGGCGCGCTTCTGTGCCAAAATGTGCATAAACAGTATCGCGCCCGACATGAACAGCGGCCCCTGCGAAACGTGTGCAAGCAGCAGTCAGCGCACATTTGGAAGTAAACGACGGTGAGATGTACCATGTTCTTCTCATACGGGCTTCCGGTGCGCTTGTGCAGGACGTCCAGGACCTGGAGGGTAGACCTTGCTGCGTTTGTACAAATGATAGTCGACGGGAGGGACAGCGGAGACTGGCGACGAGAGGCCGACATGAAGGGCCGATGAACCGCGATCTGCACCAGATAGTAGTTTGCATGGAGGGAAGCCGACTGCCTGAGGAAGTTGACATCTGGCTGGTCAGGATTCCACCGCACTTAACGTAGTTCATCAGTATGACAACCAGAAGCCCCCAGTAAATCAGACACTGACGGTGTGCTGGAAGGGAGTCTAGCCAATTGTTCAGGGAAGAATCGAGTTCGGTGACGGTGCGGTGTTCCCATTGTGGGTCCTGGCCGGGCTGCGATTTAGATCTCTTGATGGGGTACTACGACGTGGGGGAATGAATGTTCGGACTACGCAGGTATCTCAGAGAACAAAGAACTTACTATGGTCCTGAGTGCGGAGGCTAGAATCCGGGTGAGCCGTATCAGCGCCACTAAGACTGCGGCTTTGGACGGCTTTCCCTCGGGCTGACGAGGTGGTTCATCGCTAGCAGAGGTCGGCCAGTACTCGTCATCAATCTCTGTCGGAAGGGCAACGTCGATGCTGCACCAGGATAGTGTCAGAGATGTGCGTGATTGTCGCAGTGCGTGGAAGTAGATGCGCACTCCTCATCGTGCAGAAAGATCGGCCTTCCATAGCCGTACCCGGTTAACCACTCGAAAACAACCAAGGCCCTTGAAGGGGAGTCAGAGGCTCTCAAGTAACAGGACGGAAGAAGGGGATACTACCAGAACACGCGCCGCCACAACTCATCCTGGATGGTGAATTTCGCGTTATACATCTTCTTCCGATGAGCGCCTACGTCTACCGCCATCCGGAGACCATTTCCAAGAAGCGGCCAATTCGCCTGAGGAGCGGCAGAGCCTTGCAGAAAGTTGCACATAAGCTACCAATGGTCATTAAATATAAATATCGGCACTGGTGCAGAAAGGTGGAAGGACCCACCAGGCAAATTTGCAAGTCGTGCAGCTGGGCGGGAGCGAGGGAGGTCGTGACCTTGCGCCAGTCATCGACCGCCTGGTACCACTTCCAGCCTGCAGATCTCCAGTCGTCCGTTCCGTCCAGCAGAACGCGCGGATCTCCGGAGGACCGCGCAGCGCATGCGCAAAGAAGGAGGACGACCGCACCAAAGCCCCCCTGTCTCAGGTGGAGCCCGCGTGTGATATCCTCCCTGAAGGTCGGCTCATGGAAGATCGGGACTATATCGTTTACTCGGCGGAAGTACAGGTCGACCAGAGAGTCCAAGAGGTCATCTGGCGGGAAGACGTCCGGGTCGAAGACGGGCAAAGGCCCTTGACTCGGGGGCATGAGCCACTTGATAGAGATTCGTAAGCGTGACACATCGACCGCGATTAAGAAAAATGACGCACTGGAAATTCGTGCGGTATCTTCTCCTGCGGTTCGACTTGGCCAGAGCTGCCCAGGTGCTGGTTCCTCAATCCGATGGCAGATCGGATGAGGACTAGGCCGCTCGACTTGCCATGATAGCGGTATGGCTGGGGACTAACGGATAGCTTGCGCAGACTTTCAACTAACCCCGTGTCCAGCCCGTCGTCGTTGTCGCTCGACTCGAGCTCTTCAGGACTTGGCGGCATCCGCGGGGTGACGGGGAGCGAGCTCAGCGGGCTCAGACCGTCCAGGCGAGAGGTGCTTGCGCGTGGCCCGTCGGAGCCAAGGGTCCCTGCTGCCGATCCGCGGTCGGAGACCTCTCCCTCAAGTTCACCGGAGAGATCTGCATCAGGGCATAGCTGACCATGCTGTGAGCGCGATACAGGCGCTTTTACGCGCACAACGTACCTTGTTCATCAACTTCTCCATGCGCTCGAGACGGCTTTCGAGTGTCCTGGCATAGCTGGTAATTTGATCATTCTATGTGTGTCGCGGAGTGAGTTTCACACAAATTGTCTGACCTGCTCGGATAGTTTCCCTGCCAATTATGGATCAGCGCGCAGATATTACGGCTATCAAGTACATGTCACTTACTCGGTGAGGTTCCTTGTAGGTGCACTCAATGCGACGAGCTTGACAATTGGAGCAGCGATGGTCTGGCATCTCGGGTCCATCGCCTGGATGCATCCGTGAGTAGGAATCAGCTCTTACTCGCGGACATACTTACATTTGCCTGCCAGAAGAAGTATCAGCGGCGAACGAAAATGTCAACGAGTTCACTCACTCTTCTTACGCCTGCAGTAGTCGCAAGCACGTTGAAGCTTGCGCTTCTTAGCGGACGGAGCGATGTCTTCATCCGCAGAGGACATCGTGGGCGAGGAGGGTGCTGTTACGTCGCAGTACCATCCGCTTTTACTGCGCTCACGACTCGACCAAACACTCTGAACAGTCGTAACGAAGGCGATGCGCACTGCGCACAGACTCGGCACCGCACGTATGGCTAGATATGCCAAGAATCCCGAAGGCTACAGTATGACAACAGTAAGCACAGTTTCACGCAGCAACCGCAGCCGAGGTCGACGTACGGAGAGATCACTTCTCCGGGTGCGGTTCGGGTAAGGATTGAGGATGTACTAGAAGTCTGTACAAGCAACGGTCAGAAGTCGCCGCAGTGAAGTCTCTGATACGTACAATATTGTACGGGTTCTATCGTGGCTCTGACGGTCGCTGTAAAAGATAGCTCATCGCGGGAGGCGGAAGAGAAACTTATGGGCCGCTACGAGTGTACCCAGCTCCTGTAACTCGTAAGCCGTGTAGCGGTTCCCGCAGGCTATGTAGATACACCATTTTGTTCGTATCATGTCTCTGTTAGTATATCGGTTAGTACACGCGCCTGTCATCCTACGACGAACGCGCGAAAGCGGGGTTCGACTCCCCGACAGAGAGTTTTTTGGGACCTCGTCTCACACTGCAGTACATATCATGAGTTGGGCGGCAGCATAGGGTGGTGGTTAGCCCTTGACTCCTTCGTGCTCGTCCTCTGTTCTTTGTCAAACCTTGCTTTCATCTCGTCTGATCTATATGACTGCGGGATTGGCTCTGTCTTCAACGCGCGGTGTGCAACGGCTCCTGCGGTCACCCCATAGTCGAGTTGTTATTTCCCGCCGCGCCGTGTCGACCGGGTCGCAACAGACAAGTCGCTCGTCCGCGAAGACTGTCGCATACGCGTCGCTTTTCGCTGTCTCGACGGGCCTCTTCGCCATCTACTACTTTGACTGCCGGGCTGCCATTCACAAGTATGTCGTCACCCCAGTCCTCCGACATACGCTCGACCCGGAGGCAGGACACAAGCTCGCGGTCCGTGTCCTGAGTTCAGGGCTCGCCCCTCGCGACCCGCTATCGGACGATGAAGTGCTCAAGACTGAGGTATGTGCGTGCTCTGTGTCGGAAGCGGTCCACGGTTCAAGCATGTGTAGTTGTGGGGAGAGACATTGTCCAGCCCAGTAGGACTGGCCGCGGGTTTCGACAAGCACGGCGAAGCAATCGACGGTGAGTCGCAATTACTCTGTGTCCACATGGCCTCTCATAGATGTCATCAGGTCTGTTCAACCTTGGCTTCAGCTGGGTGGAGATTGGCAGCGTAACGCCAAAACCGCAGGTACGTCCGCATGCTCGCGGTGTCCAGGCA
>ML211095.1:0-69171 GCA_004369055.1 Polyporus arcularius HHB13444 | reverse complement strand
CAGTCATGGGCGCCGCTACGTGGACACCCTCTGCCCAGCGTCCAAGGGGCCCTCAGAGTAGAGATTCATATAGAAGTCGAAGTATAGGAGGAGACCAGAGCACGCAGTCCAGGTTCAACTACGTTCAAGTAGTGGGCGGCATCAAGTCTAATAACGCGTCGTCCATGGCTCGAGGACGCGGACGCCTCGAGCGTGTGACCTCGGCAAGCCTTTGTACCTGATTGAACTGATTCAAACTTGTAAACCCGTACTCTATTCGCGGAATTCGATACGTTCGACTAGCTACAACTCCGTCTGATGCTGGCACCTGAACCAAGGGGTGGCAAAACCCAGTGATTGTCAATACGCCCGCTGATCGATATCGTTCAAAGTCAGGAGTGGAGCTCTGGAGACCTGTCGTCCTCTGACCGAGTTGCTTCAGAGTTTGGCCATGGTGCAGTACAGCGTCGAGATGGATGGCGCGGGGGAGTCACCTGCATCTGGCACAGAAAGCTCCACCCAGTATCTTCATCATGGCGCACCGCAGCGCCGGCCAGCGTTAACCACACCAGGATCCATGAGCATCCTGGCCTACCGCCTGTCCTCCCCGGTATCCCACTACTCGCAAATTCACCGCAAAGGGTTACCGACGACAAGAACAGGCTCCGCGAACCCCCTCTAACCCCGTCCTTCGATTAGGGTACGCGTGCACCCCCTACAGGAACCCCCGACAGTAACCAAACCGAGGTACACAGCAGGGCGCGGAAGACCGTATATGGTTGTCAAGCCACAGCACCGTGGCACCGTGCATTGCGGTGTTGACGTTGTATGCCAATCGAGGCCTGTCGACGTTTGACGTTCGACGTTCGACGTTCAACATTCGCGCTCGACGACTCCCGAACGGGACCGCCTCCTGCTCAGCAGAGGGCTGTCTGCGCAGCAGCAGCAGCAGCAGCAGCAAAATCCACGCTCCTCGATCCAGCCTAGCAAGGTCACCCCGATCACACGACCAGTGCCCCGCCGCATGAGTACAGATTAAGTACGGTCAATTGCCAGTGGTACCGAGCGACTCGGACCCTCGGTCTCTCAGGCTTGGTCGCTCGGCGGCAGTATGTGGCTAATCCGTCCGGGGACCGGGCCCGGCTCGGCCCTCGAGTACTGAGTCCTTGTGGTCTCAATGGATTGGGCGTCGCGGAGTTCCCCGCCCCGCGCGCGCGCGCGCGTCCCGAATGGACGGCGAGTCCAACTTGCGCCTGGACCTGGGGGAGGTTGAGGCGCAGCGAGCGGGCGGCGGTAAGCGCGAGCCCACGGCACGGCTCATCTCTGATTCTCTGGCACTGTATACTGCATCTCAACTAATTGTGTCATTGCGTAATAGTGTCATCGTGCGCGAGCCGTGTCTTGCACACTGCACATCAGAGGACATTTCCTCTGCGAATATACGGTGAGTATGCCATATATTGTCTGCATATTCACCAGATACGCGCAGCAGATAAGCAGGGAGTATCTGGAGGAAACATTCTTTATTCGTTCAATATTCTCCACATATTCTCCCGGGCGCTCGAAGGACCGCCGGGGCGCAGCTCTGCACGCTCGCTCGCCAGCACTCGACCCATCCAGTTATCGCTGCATATGCATGTTGCGCAAGGCTTGTATTGCTCAGCGCTGTCCGTGCGGTCAGGGTTAAAACAGTAACATACAGGCCGACAAGCGAGCGTAGGTACACTACGAGGGTCTCCCTCAGCCTGAGCCCTGCCATCCTCGCACACCCGTGCGCCCTAGTCCCTCCATCAGAACACCTGTGAACACGGCGAGGTATCTGAGCGAGCAAAACATAGCACATCGAGGAGCTTTACTTACTTATCGTCCCGAGGTCACGAGCTTGGGAAAGTTGCGACAATTGACCCAGATTTGAACCTATCAAACGATGATCAGACATGCCAACGAATGATGAGTGGCCGCGCGACGTACCCTGCTTTACGAGAACCAGTCCAAAGCCTATGTGCGAGAGATTAGTGGTGAAAGGGACAGTGTGCGGCAATATGCACTTACGTCCACTCCCGGTAGGCGACTCGGACAAAGCGCATATAGTCACCCTTGACCGATATGGCAGCGGCTTCGCATGCAGAAACGAGAGCATTGCTTACTTACCTTTGACTAGCCCCAAGCATTCACCCGCCACGTCGCAGGTTGGCCTCTCCTAGAAGTCTCTGTCGATTGACCTTGAAGGCCTCCTGCGGTACGTCGGAAGGTTCTTGCTTTGGCCCTTGCCCTGCATCCACGAGGAATGATCAGCAAGCTCTGGAGGTGTGCGTAGTGAGTGGTGACCTCCCCGAGGGAGAAGGGCACTTGCCTACGGTCGACAACGAGCAAGAGGAGAAACGTCGCAAGGGCGTGACTGTCAAGATGAGTGTCAGAAGCAAGAGGTGTCCGGAGCTGACGCGCGTTCGCGACGCGTTGATGTTCACGCGCCGTCGCGCCCTGCCGAGGATCCATGGTATACTTAATGGAGAATATCTGGTGCTTTTCCAGGTTGGCGAATATGTGGAGAAAATATGGTGTGAACACGGTATATTCATCGTATTCTCTGAGAAGAGATGTAGGCGGATGTGCAGTGGCACTATGTAATGAATGGGCTGTGCAGGCCGAGTCGACGCCCTCGATCTCAAAGCTGAAGCTTAAGGTTCAGGGATTTCCAAGAACGCTCTCAGTACTGTCCGGGCGGGCGATAGCTCGGGGTGGTGCTATTGGGCAGGTGGACGACGGGCTCGAGGCATCTGATTCTAGATCGCCGCCGCCACTCTCGACCGATTGGGTTTCCGGGGGGGAGAAGAATAACGCGATATACACCACAGTGTACTTGTACACACCGTGGCTACCTATGCCCGCGCGCGACAGCCGCAGGATGATGCGTTACGCGCACACGTCCTGAAACCACCTGGGCTCTGCGACATCTGGATTCTGCAGCGCCGGGAAGCAACTCGCCATATGCGTAGATCCGGGGCACGCACTGGCACTGGCACCGGCACTGGCCAAGCCCCAACAGAGCTAGCGCGAGCGTCGGTGGCTGCCGTCGGCGTCGACGTCGGCGTGGCGCTCTGGAACGCCGAGTCAACTGCGGCACCGACTCGGCCCACGAATGCATGACTATCAGCGGCTGGTGGCTCCCACGAACGGCATGTGTTACTGTATGCGATAATATTCTGCGGGATAACCATGACCGCGGCGTGTCATGCAGTAATGCACATAGGATACGAATATGGATACGGTGGGATACTGCTACTGGTACGGATACGGGTACTGGTACTGGGGACGGATATGATACTTAGTGATATGAATACAGCAGGAGCGGGGCCGGGGGATAAGCGATACAGACAGGCAAGAGCACATGATACACAAGGTCCATTGGGATCGGGACGTGGGCACGAGATGGGGGATGGGGGATCGGGATGGAATGGGGGAGTGGAGGTGGTACAACAAGAGGACGCAGAAGAACCCGAGGTGAGGAACGGAGCGGACTAACGATGTGTGACTGGGAATAATGATCGCCAAACGATTAAAAACCAAGAGACCAAGACCTGGACCCAATTAACCCGCGAGCGCGGAAAGGGGCAAGGGGGGGAGGGGAGGGGGGCATAAGCGAGGCCCGAGGCAAAGACAGAAACTCCAACGGTGATGACGAGCGAACAGAAGGAACGAAAAGAGGTCGTCGCGAATCGTAAAAGGCGTAATTCGGGGACGCCGGCCGGCGCCCCCGTCTAACCCAACGCTGAACCCTGAGAAACAAGAACACGAACGGGGAAGCGCAGGTCGATGTGGACGTGGACGTGGATGGAGGATGGCCGCCAGCCATACACGTCGAGCCGGCTTACGGCCGGCCAGTCTTGGGCGCAGCAAAGCCCTTGTGCACGCGCATGTGCTGGCCGAGGTTGTCATGCCGGGAGAAGTCCTTGCCGCACCCCGGGTAGGGGCACTTGTGCGCTAGCAGATCGACAAGCCATTAGCACCCCGCCGCCAAAAACGGACTACAGACCACTCACGCTTCTCGTTCGTGTGGATGCTCCGAACATGCCGCTTGAGGTGCTCGCCGCGCGCAAAGCACTTCCCGCAACCAGTCACCTTGCACATGTACCCGCGCTGATGAAGCAGAACGCATTAGCGGCCGATTCTCGTGCGAGATGACCCGCGGCGGCAGGCGCAATGACGTCTCCACACACCTTTTGCACCGTCCCCTCGGACACGACCTGTTGCGCAGTCGGCACCCTCCGGCCACGGCTCTTTTTCGTGAGGTTGGGCACGGGGACCGGAGGCGCGAGCCGGCGACCACCCACGGACATCGAGCCGGAGCCGATCGACGTCGACGGGCTGCCCATCCCAGGCATGAACTCCGGGTCTTGGCGCCGCCGCGAGCGCGTGGACGAGCCCTGCACAAAGTCCTCGTCGTCGTCGTCGTGGTCCGAGTCGATGCTCCCGGAAAAGTCGTCGTCGGACGAGCTCGTGTAGCTGACCGAGCGCTGCCGCTTGCGCTCTGAACCACCCGCCGGAACCGGGATAGGCGCGGACGCGCCAGGGATAAAGGGCGAGTCGCCGCCACTGACGCTGCCGCTGCTGTCGAACTCGAAGTCGTCCGACGGGCTCGGGCCGCCGTTCATCGTCTGCAGTGCGTCGTTCATGGTGAACCGCGGGTCGAGGCTCTGGCCGTCCTGCAACTGCGCAAAGGGCGAACTGGGAGAAATAGCGGGTGAAACCTGTGCGGGGTGGACGTAGCGGGGTGCCTCGCTGTCGGCGGCGTAGTCCGGGTACTGCAGCTGTGTGCCGGGGGCCGCAAGCATATACGAAGTCATGTTAGCCACCTCGGAGGGACCGCTCGCGTGCGGCTGGCCGTCGGGGCCGTACGTGTAGGACATGGGCTGTTGCGGCGGGGAGACGGAGTGGTACTGGGGGAGGGAGTAGGAGAAGGGCGGAGAATGCTGGTGCTGCTCCGGGGGATGGTTCGGGGACTGGAGGTGGTCGGCGTAATTCGACATGTACATGGCGGCAGCGTAGGGCTCGATGTGGTCCTCTGGCTTGACTGAAGAGGGCGCGTATGGACCGTCCGCCGAGGTGGACGAGGAGGCGGGCGGCGGCAGGTCGTAAGGGGGAGAAGAGTAAGAGTCTGCGTACTGCGGGTGCGACTGCTCCGCGACCTGGGACCACGACTGCGAGTACTGCTCGGACGGGTACGGCTGTGGGCCGCCGCTGGCGACGGTGGAGTTGCGGAGGTCGGCCTCGGAGACCTCGTAGGGCGAGCCCATTGGACTCGGGTCGACGCCAAACGACGGGGAGCCCGACGAAGAGGAATTCATCGAGTATGTCGAACGGAACGACGAGGGGAGGAACTGGGAAGAGAAGGGCTGCATCTGGCGGGGAGCCGAGGCACGGACAAAGGACGGATTAGAGGCAGGGGTGCGGCGGTCGGCGACCCGATCGGGGAAGTAGGAGAAATGGAGAGGAGGATGGGGAGGAGAGGCGGGGTGGGCGAAGTGGAAGAGGACGGAGGATGCGGCGTCCATCTGTGGCTGGCGGCGTTGGCTGGAGAGCATGGGGAGCGGGCTATAAGGAGCGGACGGGTCGGGGTTGTGGTCCAGGCGGGGGAGGGCGGATGGACGGATGGGGGCACAGACGGCTTATGTATAGCGACTGCTTTGCGCACGGATATGGAAGGAGGCCCGGCCAATGGGAGACGCACAATCCGCACGCTCGATTTTCCAGGAACGACGGTGCGGATGTGATCGAGAGGCGCGCTCAATTCGTGGAGCACAGTAATGAGCCCCGGCGGGCGTCTGCGTGCGACGAGGAGGCGGACACGGCGTGGGAGGGCAGGGCAAAGGCTGGAATGGAAAGCGCGTCGTAAGAACGTCTGCGAGAAATACCAAGGGCCGTGCCTGCTGGATCGGCGGGCTGTGCAGCGAGAGCGATACGGCGTAGAACCCGCGAGCACGGCCGCAGACGGCGGCGGCGGGGCGCACTGGCTGGGGAAAGGCGAAGAGGAAGACAGCAGCGGGCGGGGACTGTGCAGGACAGCAGCAGTCGCCTTTGTGGCCGCACACAGCCAGCACGCGCGCACTGCCTGGGTTATGGCGAGTGCAAGAGTCGCATTGCCACCGGACGCCCTTGGGACGCCCGATGAAGTCTGTCCACCCGCTGGCGCCCGCCCGCTCTGCGCCCTCGTCCCACGCCTCGCAGCCACCGTCGACCCGGCGTCGTCGAGCCCGGCGTCGCTGCTGCCTCCCGCATCCCTGGAACACGCACGGACAGGGAACGAACGGGCCTCAGCTGTGGCGAGTCTCGACAAGAACATCGAGGGCGTTCTCCGCGCGATCTCCCAGCTGGGATCTAAGCTCACGCTGCTCTAACTTACCCTAAATCTCCGATCGCCGCTGGATCTCGCTATCCCCCATCCAGCCGCGGCCTGCGCCTCCTCTGACCCCGCCGTCTGCCCCGCCTCCCCGCACCCGCTGCGCCATCCCGCCCGTCCCCGACACGGCACACCGCGCCCGCCTCGTCGCGCCTCGCACCCCGAAGCCCCCGCCGCGCGACGTGACGGCCGCAGAACGAGAAGCCCGCAACGCACGTAATACTTGCGTCCAGAAGCACACTCACGCCTGATCCGTCTGCCCTCAGGCTCCTCCATCACCACGAGTCTCGCACAGGCCGCCTCCATTACTCCCGCGCTGTCCCCGCGTTTCCTTTGCCCTGCATTATCCGTCCCGGCCAGCAGTCGCAGATATCACCATTACATACTCACTCTCGCTCGCACCGGCGCAGGTTTGTGGAACTAGCTCCGTCCGACCCCGGCCGCGGACTCGCTCCAGCCAGCTGCTGCTGCTGCCCAAGCATGCTGCAAACTCGAGGCCAGCCGCTCGCCGGAGAAGACACGAATCTGAAGCCTCGCGAGGACTCACCCGTGCTCACACCGTCACACCGGAGACGACCTCTTCAGTCGCTCCTTCGAGCACGGTGCTCCTTCTGCCGCCACCCAATCCGTGCGTACCGTCCGCTCTCTCATCAACCCACACATAACACTTACCATGAACGCCAGTACGTGCGCACGCACGCCCTCTCCGACCCGTGCGCCACCCTTCGCACGAACTCGGAGTGCTAACGCGCATCATCGGACAGCAGCGCATTCAAATATTCAGACACCACGACAGCGAACCTGCGAAGCCCTCGGCTGGTCGTGACTCACAACGCACGCCTCCGATGCTGTCAGCAGTGTCACGCCGTCATACAAGCACAAGCCCCAAGCCCGCTCTCCACCAGTACTAGTCACTGCCAGGGAACCCCGTCTTATCTGACTGCTCCGCGGGTCTCACCGTCTCAGGCCCTTCCTCGCGCCACCGACGCCGGACTCGGATACCCCACGATACGCCGACACTGGCACTGGACTCGCAGCGTTTTGTGACTTGTCGGAGGCTGGTACGACTGCGGACGACTGACTACTTGCTACTTGCTACTTGCTACTTGGCTGCATTCGCGCCCCAGGGCTGCACAGATGTCGGTGCCGTCCTCCGGGCCGCCGACTAAGTACATACTCACGAACGGTCCAAGTCGGAAGGAACCCGCCGCACGGCGCCAGGCACCCTGCGGGGTCGCGACTGGCATCAAGCTTGCGCCGCCCCCAGCAGGGCCGTGGCTTATTGTTATTGCGCACACCCGTCCGTCCGGGCGCACCTGTCGCGTTTCAGCGGTATCGACAGCCGCACACACGCACACACAGCGACGTGGGCACTAAGTACGGCGGGCGTATACTTACTAACAGCCTGAGGCACGCACTAGTACTTTGCCAGCAACTTTGTGTCTGATGGAATTACTTACCCATATGTGCGCAACACGCGTACGATCGAGCGACATACAGCAGTAACACATACATAAGCACTCGCTTCGTACACGGCGAACACACCCACCGAAAGCAGAAACCCCGTCGAGCGTCGGCAAGCGATATCGACAAGTTCAACCCCAGCTTGAAGTTGGATCCGGGAGGCTGAGAGCCTCGTGAACGCACACCCCGCCGCCACGACGCCACAGACGCCCCGGGCCGCACCGCCGGAGCACGTCCCGACCTGCTGGAACGCCGGACTTACCCACTGGCACAGTGGCAGATGAACCGCATGCGCATACGTACTTACTTATTACTACTTACCGGAATCCTGGCGATGGACTCGGATCCCCTGCGGACGCGAAGAGCGGCGCAGATCGTTCGGTGTCCCAGCGGCAGGACGAGCTGAGGCCGGCGTACAGTATACTTGCCTGCTCCAGGTGAGCACTTGAAGGTACGAGTGAGATGTTTCGGCTCCCTGCGCTCGGCCCTGCGCATGCGAAGAAGTTGGGAGGTTTGCTGAAGCGGAGCTTTGACTCGACGTACTCTACATGGTCTCCGGGCGCGTGCCAGTACTAGTGCCGTGCGACGCAGAGGCTGGGCGGGTGCGTGATGCTGATGGTCCTGGAGCCACTGCGCGCGATTTTGACAATTGACAATCAGTGTGCGCCGCCGAGGCTGCATTGCCGCTGCGAGATGTGCCGGCCCCGGGCTCTCGAATAGGCTCGGGCGCGTGTGCGCGTGCGATCGTGTCGTGGGTCACGGTGCACGGGTGTAGAGGACACTGTATGGGTCGTCTAAGTACTATCGTGCCAGTGTATCGTTACCGTATCGTCGTATCGCGATCCTGGGCCGTGTGCTTCTGCCGTGACCGCCGCGGGCGCTGGCGTTTCAGCACTCAGCACTCAGCACTCAGTGCCTGTTTGTTTGATATTCAATATCCAATGCTTGTACATGCGGCTGTACAGCGTGAGCCTGTGTGAGGTGCGGGAGTCAGCGCGTTCCAGCTGCACGGTGTTGGTAGCAGTACTTCCTGTACTCGGTACTCGGTCGCCAGGATACCATTGGCATCACCGCACGCACGGCGTTATGCGGGTTACAGACTTACAGTGCAGTTGCGGACGTCCGCGGCGCACGTCCGCGACTGCGAGTCCGTGATTCGGACGCTCCCAGATCGGAGCAAGTCTGCCATCCCAGCATCGTGCTCGAGTGATGGGTCGCTCAGGACAGAAGGTCGAGGCAGAGATCATGGCGTGCGAGAGAGCAGGAGAGAGCTCGTGTGGGAGGCGTGCGCTTTCGGAACCGGTCCGATGAGGTAGGGCTGCCGGCAGGTGGGACCAGAGCGCGTGTGGTGGTCGCAAGGCGGGGAAGGTCGGTCGCAGGTGGGACGTGTCGCATCAACCCCGCACGCTGTCCACCGCACCGGCCAGCGCACGTACATAGCCGTCGATGTCGATGCCGACTTGATTTTCACTGATGCCCGTACGTGCCGCATCCGAGATACCGGTGCGGGGGTGCGGGAGCGGCAGCGGCAGCTGTCGCCTTCGGTTTGAGTTAGGGTTTCGGCTCTGAATTTGGCATTAGCATTCAGTTGTTGCCTTCGGGACGGCCGTACCTGCCCGGCGTCCGGTGTACAATGCACATAGGAAGATGGGAAGCGAGCCGAAAATGAAAGAAGGTTCCAGCCCAGAGAACGCGGAGGCTTTTGTGCCGTAATAATTAGCTGTTGACTAGGCGGGCGTGGCTCGTATGTATGTGCGGAAGCGCCGCCGATTTCTCGTCGAACTCGGCCTCCCGGCGATACTGCGCACTGTAGCGTGCCGGCGGCGGGGCGCGTTCTAGCTTCCTCGGCTTAGATACGCGGGCGTGCATATCTGGAGGTTCCACGGGAAGGGAGGATTTGGGAGTCCGGCGGGGCTAGGCCGTTCTGACTTGTGCGTGCGTGGGATCTGTCGAGCCCGGTAGCTTGGCCTAGAAGCACAGAGACCAGAGCGCTGAGAGAACGAGCTGTGTACGGCAGGATCCAAGAAGGATCGGAGGTGTTTCGGGCTCAGGACGGGATGTGGTGCATGCAGGGTGGGCTCGGAGGATGAGATGCTCGAGATACGGCCACCGAAGGGCGCATTGCGGATGAAACAGCACATAGACAGAACGAGGCGTGGACCTGCTACTGGCGCAGGGAACACCTAGACGCGAGGGCAAAGTTGGCGAGGTGCGTTGAGCGGGCGGAGGTCCCCGACCAATGGGACGCGCAGTTATTACGGTCGATTCCTCTCGTTACAGGCTATTCCAGAACACTGCGGCAGTAATGATGTCTGTGAATTGTGTACTGACATCCGGCAGTAGAGATTGGGCGGAGCAACTTACCGGGAAGTGAGCGAAAAAAGGTTCGGTCAGCGTAGGGCCGGGCCACCGCCTCGCATTACTCGTTATGCACGGTGGATAGAGGGAGCCGTGGGAGACAATGAAAACGGCAGCACGAGAAGGTTCGTGAGCGGCGTCGGGAGAAGACCAAGGGTCAGCAGGCATGCAGACATGGCGCACTCTGACGAGATTCCGAGAAGACGCGGTGGGGCGAGGCTGGGGTCGACGTACGCAAGGGAACTAGCGGACTGGAGTGCTTCATTCGCCGCCATCCCGCCGTGGCAGCCGATGTCGCCAGTGGCTCGTGTTCTGATGGTTCTAGAGTCTGCGACGTAATTTCCTTTCAGCCAGGTTGAAGGGTCTTCGGGCCGACGCTGGACCCTTCGGTGCCAGGATATCGCATGGGAAACGCTGCTGCAGGGCTGCTCATCAGTCACTTCTGGATTCGGCAAGGAAATATGTGCATGGAGCCAGTAGCGGGTGCTTCACACCGCGGTGATTAATGGACATCGGTTCTCGAAGAGCGAAAAATGCAAGTTCCGCATGGTCTCATGCGCTAGAACACAGACCGAGCTCGACTTCATTTTCACGAAGATCTTCGTCCAACTGATCCTGCAACGCCTTTCAATGATGTGAGTGAATGCGGGTTCATACCGCTGACAGAGTACAAACTTACCCGATGTGGAAAAACAAAGTTATGTCCGAACATGACATCCACCGACCCAGGAACTGTCATATGTCTTCTCGGGACTGGAGGTATGACATACGCAGTGACGATCCGCCATCGATGTACAGATGAAACGGCTGATGGGATAACTTCGACTGGAAGAAGGGCGGTCAGTAGACTCGTGTATGCCGTACAAATGCAACACGTCTGGCAGGGAAAACGAAGTCAGCCTTAGCACATCAGCTGTGCGAAGACATACCAGACAAGACGACGGCGAAACAATCCCCGACAGGTGCATCATCGTTTTCGTCATCACACAGCACCCGATAAAACTTGCTCCGAAGTGTGTATTGCTTGAGCCGGGATAACCGCGACGTAAGCTGAAAGTGTCCCAGAGTAGAACCACGTAACACGTCAGAAAGAGAACTCAATTCGTCCCGGATGAAGCCAAGGAATCGATTCCAATGAATGGACGCATGGGCCGTATACTGACACCTCAGGCCTCAGCCTCAGTACTCAGCTCACTCCGTGGAGGAAGAGTTGAGATAGCAATGATTCCTGCCAGAATGGTACACCTGCGTCGCAGTACCGAAGCATAGGCGATGAGCAGGAGAACATTTGAAGAGCCTGAAAGTTGAACCTGGAGATTGGTAGCCACGTGGCGCTGTTGATGTGGCTGAGCGTCTATGCGGGGTACGAGTTAACCAACCAACCACACTGGCACCGTCTCATCGGAGACTCGGCGACTTTGACCACAAGAGTACTTGCGGTTTACGGAACACTCATGGGTCACAAAAGCCCTCCACCCGTAATCGAACGGCAAGAGCGAGTTGGGGATCCCTGCTGCAAATTCAATTGATTCAGCTTCCAAGATGACTCAAGCCAATTAGATCGAGTAGCACATATGCCAAATAACGCACATGGCAAGAACGCATCCGGGAATGAACATTTCTTTGTGTTTCGTGTGTAGTTCAGGCAGACACATTCAGGCGTGACACCTCGGGACGCCTGAGCGTCCGGGGTAAGTATCTCGGGAGCGACTGCCCAACGGCTGCCTCGCAAGTTGCTGTAGCTCTCGAAATGCGCAAGGGTTCCTCGAGGTTCGTATCTTCACAGAAGTCGCAGTCCATTGTCCAGAGAAGGATGTCCAAGAAGCGCTTGAAGCACACAGACGTGAAGCCTAAGTATTTGGAGGTCGCCATGCGATCGCCACGCCGAAAGAAAGTTTGCAAGATGTGGCAGTCGTTATACCCCGCCTAGAACCAAGCAGCGCCACCCGTAATCACCGCAATGAACTTCGGCCACGCTGCAGAGCTGGGCTCAAGGGTGCCTGGATGATCACCTCGCGACTCCACGGTTGGAAATGCAGGTCCCGCGTCCAGCCCGCAGGCTATCTATGTCACGGATGTATGACGATGGTGAGTAACCTGGCTATCCACATACCATGTCTAGCGTAGTGGCTCAGGCGACTCACGCAGACTTAGCGGTGCTCAGCGCCCTGCTCCTGGAGGACTGAATATGCATAATCATAAATCGTACCTTTCGTTCCCATCATGTACAACGCCCATGCCACGGTGACTGTGCGAGCCATCATCAGCCTCAGCGTTCGGTGTAACTTGTAAGTGGCGTTAAGGATCGCCGTTGGGTTCCTGCGCAGCCGTCTTCGCCGTCGCACTGTCAAGGTGTCAGAGTGGATCTCATTTGAGCAAGTATTCCCTGGCACACCTCGATCGCGCGCGTCGTAGGTTACCGATGAATGGCGCGAGCCTGAGCGTCGAGGCAGAGAGACGAAGCACTGAGCGCCTGCGATGCGCCGGCGTTGATATGGATTACGTCATCATACTATGCGAGTAAAGCTTGTGTTGTTTCCTGCTTCCGCCCACTCGCCACACCTTGTCCTCCTCCCAAGTCGCTGTGGCGACGCCGCTCAGGCCATTTCTCTGACACCTGCCTGGTGGATAGGCAGCTTTGCGAGGTCGTACAAACGGTCAGGACATGTCCTTGGACCCATGTTACTTGATAGAGCTGACGCCACCCACTTGGACACACAGACTTTGCTCCCGCGCGCCCACATTAGATTGTTGTCCTCTCCGGCCTGGACGCTGGGCAGGATGCCAGACCACTGTCTCCCGCGCAATTTTGAGTTCGAGCGCGAGGTGCCATGGGTAAGACTCGTGTTCGCCGCGTGCTTCGATCTGGACGCTCACCATCACGGCTCGTCGTCTTTCCCCAGGGTGGCGGGACCGTCATGCAGGACTCTGAGAGGCCGGTGTCGTTCTTAATGCGCGGGGCGATGCCCGGGCGTTCCCCGCCGGTCGAGCCGGACAATTCCACGGAAGACGCGAGCGTCGGGCCTCGTGGTCTCACTCCCCCACGTCTCAAGACCCCACCGCTACGTCTCTATCGCAAGAAGATGCCTGGCTCGTCCATCGACCCCTCTACCATCCCTCCGCACCACATCGTCGAGCTCGGCGGTATCAAGTATTGGCTCAAGGATGGCCAGACTCCCTCCGCGATGCCAGGCGGTCCGACCAACGAAATTCGCATTCCCAGACAGAAGAGGCCCCTTGCCGAGCCTGTCCCTGGGCTCACAAAGCGTGCGCGAGGTCGCCACGTCCCCACGAAAGAAAGCGCAAGCGCTGCTGGCGCCGATAGAAAGCACTGTTGCCCGGTGGAGGGGTGTAACAAGATGTTCAAGAAACGAGATCATCTCAATCGGCACATCAAGTGTCTGCATCAGCACGAACAGAGTGAGTCCTCTCCATCTGATTGCCCGGACCACTCTCATCGTTTTGCAAGTGTGGGTGTGCCATCGTCCGGAATGCGACGCGGCCTTCACTCGCTTCGATAACTATGAGCGCCACAAGCGCAGACACTCCCACTGGCAGGAGGTCATCGCCTGCTCGCCCGAGGACGAGTACAAGGGTGTCCATATCCCAAACCCTCACGTCCTCCATCCCGACTCCCTCGATATCAAGCCGTTCAAGAAGATAGCCATCCATCCCACTGCGCTTGATATGTGGCGCTTCCAGGAAGGGCAGCGCCGGAAGGGGTTCTTCGTTCCGAACGGGCACAACACCGACTGTGAGCGTTACTTCAAGGCCCACCCTGAGGAGCGCGAGCCAGCCTTCCGGGGAGAGGGAGATTGGCAGTGGCGCCTCCCTGCACCTGGACCCGAGTTCGTCCCTTACTGCGAGGGTCGCTCAGACTGCATCACCGGCACGTTCAAAGTCAAGGTTCCCGATGATTCCTCTTAATGCTTTCCGTTCCCGCTCTCTCTATCGCGCCATCGTCTCCGGTTCGCTTTGCTCTTCCCTTCATATTTGCCCTGCTATGTTCCTTGCATTTTTAACCACTATCTCACGCCATCGCTTGCATGCTCTCCACTCTCACTGCGGCCACGTTCGCCTATCCGTCGCCTTGACTCCCCGATGTCATACGTCTCACAGTTTCCCGTCGCTGTCTTACGCTCTGTCCTATATCTCGCCGAGATCGCTTTTCCTGAGACAACTTTACCTGTTTGCCAAATGCTCTCCTGTTTCTACCTCGCTCTGTCGCTTTTATATATCGAGTTCTCGTGGCTATCATGCATCATGTAGGACTAATCACCGCGTTCACAACCTTCTTTGCGCCACGCGCCACCACCGGATTTACTGCGTCGACCATACACTTCTCTGCCTTAACTACTTTTTCTGCCTTAACGACCATTGTTCGGACGTTCAACATCATCCAGAGTACTCAAAAAATCACACAGCTCTTCCACGGTGGCACTATACATTGTTTCGTGTTCGTATTCGTCTCCATGCATGAAAGGTACTAGCAACATGAGGGAACTGGATAAATGTGATACAAAGCATCTGCAAAAATGGGGGTATCCGGGCGTCTCATAGCGTACATGGTAGCGTCGTAAGGTTCGTGTGCATGTGCATGGTCCGAAAGAACATTAAGGATGTGGATGGAGCAGGACACAGGTGATGGTTCATGATGAAGCACTGGAATAAATGTCCTAGAATGAGATCGTGAACGCGTCTATGCATGCAATGGTGCCGGCGAGCATTGCCATCAGTCCTTCCCGCGACTCAGCAGCTCGCTCAGCCGCCCAGCCACGACGCTATGCCGCATCCCCCGACTCGGCTCGCCCTCCCTGGCCCTGGCCGCCACAACGCCCCCGCCCTTGCCCAGCACCAGCGAGAAGCGATGCGCCTTCCCGTCCGGACTGGGCCGCGCAGTCACCGGGCTCGTCTGCAGCGCAACGGCGGGCAGCGAGAACCGCTTGTGTCTCCGCGCCGTGTTCTCCTTGCGCGGAGTGGAAGGCTGGCTCTCGGAGCTGGTCATAGCGGGGATCTCCACTTCCTGGCCGTCCTCGTCTAGGGCCAGTGCGTCCTCGTCGCGCTCGTCGGGAGGCCCGTTCGTGTCGTCGAGCGTGTGACTGCGTTCGCTGAAGCGCGAGGCTCGAGGGCTATGTGTCGGGGACGCCTCCCGCTCTTGGAACTCTTCGAGGATCTGGATGTAGCTCTTTGGGCGGGCAGGGGACCTTAGGCGGACGGCGGCGACTGGGGGGCTGTTGGGCTCGTCCGCGGGAGAGTACTCGTCCTCGATACGCGAGAGGACGCGTTTCGGAGAGTCGAGGTCGATAGCCATCAGCGCGGAGGGGGAGTTTGACGTCACGTCGTTTAGGAGCAGGGAAGGCATCGACTTCAGTCCGGACAGGGTAAAGTGTGAGTGCATTGTCCCGGCCGTGACAGTCACGGACGAGTCTGATGGCTGCTCCAGGAGCGGGAAGACAGTGTCGTAGCACGCCTCGCACGCACGGGCGGACTTGTGGTCCTTGTGGTCACTGGCGTTCGAATCTACGATGAAGAACGTCTGAACGAGAGCGTCAGTTCGTGCTCTGTTCACATAACGCTGTTCCGTACCTTGCTTGAACAGCCGCCGCAGACGCACCTCCCGCAGAGCCGACAGTGATGTCTCCGCCGTCTCCAGCCGAACGTGCGACCACAGCGCATGCAACTCTCCGTCTTGCCATCTGGCACCCAGACAGCAGGCACGAAGTGCTCGACCATCCCTCGCTTCGGTTTCGAATAATCCTCGGGGGCGTATGGCAACGCCTGCAAAGTCCGCCGCAAGTGGTTTGTCGATGCCGAGGACGTCAGCGTGGAGTTCAACTGCATGACGCTGAGCGAGACCAAAAGGGCAGACTTCGCGTTTCGGACCGCATTTACCCACTCATCACGCTCCTCTTCGCTCACTATAACCACCGCGTTAGCTCCGGTACTCGTCAAATGTACATAGCGACTCACCAGCATAGACCGCAAACGACTGGTGCGGGCTCAGCAGCTCGAAGCCCCGCTCCTGCGAATCCCCCACTGCAGGTGTGCTCACAACCACTTCAAGGTCGACGAGCTCCACATGGCCTTTGTACACCCACCGATCATCCACGCCGCTGCTCGCCTGCCGCTTCTTCCTCGGGCTGCCGTTGAACTTCAGCTGCAGCAGCGATTGCCGCCGCCTCATCACCTCTCCCTCTTCGCTCCTTGTCCGTGAGCGGAGAAGGTCGGGAGTGCTAGAGCTAGCACCGAGGGCGCTCCATTTGTCGGAGAACAGGTCACCGTCTGCGCTGGAGAGCCAGATCAAGCAGTCCGAGAAGAGGAGGAACTCGCGCTCCCTGGGCGTAGAGTTCTCGAGCTGGAGGAGGGGAGCGCGCTTGAGGAATGTGCGGCCGGGGGTAATAAGCTGGAACGGAAGATTGATCGTGTTGCGCTGCAGGGCGAGAAGGCCGAGGGTCTGTGCGTGGGTGTGTAGCGAGGTGTTCAAGGACATGGTGACTACGCAGGGTCAGCGGGAGATGACAACAGTAGGGGGAGGCGGCTTACTCTTGGAGACGAGGGTGTGCACCGCGGTCAAAGACGCGTACTCTGGGTCCTCGGAGTCGGTGCAGCTGATCATGTCCTTCAGCAAGAGCAGATACCGCGGGCATCTTTGTACGATGGTCAGCAGCCAGTCCCTGAACTTGAGCTTTCCACACCGCGGGTCGGCCTCCTGCTGCGCTATAAACGCCGCAAACGCGGTATTACTCCGTAGCAGCGATGCGAATGACGCAAGCGCATCAGAGAACGAGCTGACGAAGGGGGTGTAGAGCGAGAGGTAGGGGAAATGGGCGAGCAATACGGGGGATAAGGGTGGAGACGGGTCTTGCGGACGTATGCAAGCGGACGAGTTCAGGAAGGCAGTGAGAGACGTGTAGAACGAACGGTGGAGGTTCCAGATGTCGATAAAGTTGGAGAATATGGACGTAATCTCGGCGCGAGTGAGCAATGGGTGCGTGGTATCGAGGGACGCGATGATGGGGGTCAGGAAATGCTACGACCACACTTAGCCAGCGAAAGTTGTGATTAGAATGAGGGCGTGCGTACCGAGTGGATGAGCTCGAGCCCGTCGAGATAGGACTTCTCCGTCTCGTAGAACTCGGCGATGACCTTCCTCCGCTTCGTCTCCCGCTGCTCGTCCACTACGCGGGACTCCTTGCGCCGCACGCCTCGCCTGGAGACGTCCACGGACGATGGCCGCGGCCGTATTCTGACTGCGTTCTTGATAACCACAGGTGTCGCGGGGACCGGCCCATGACCTTCCTCGGGCAGAGAGTCGAAAGATGCCGTGCTCACGATAGACTGACGGTTCTGGAGATTCGGAGCAGAGGGAAGGGATATCCGACGGAAAGGAAGATACGTCGGACGTTGGTAGAGGAGGTCGGAGGTACTGGCATGGAGATCAGGGCCGGCGGAGGGAAAGTCGACCATGGGCGGGGAGGAGACTGTGGTGGTCGGCGTGTAAGAGCAGGACCAGCATGCGGGATCTGCAAACTTACGAAGAGCCATGCTTTTAACGCGGTCTGAAACGCGACGGACGTCGTCGGGGTCGGGGTCAATGACCTCGCGAAGCCGCCACCGTCGTCAGCCACAGGCCCGGAGACTCTCCGAAAAAGGCAATTCTGGTTGTTCCCGCAAACTTCGACGACAATACAGACGGGTTGACCAGGACGACGACGCACGGACGGTGGCTAGTGTTTGGGAATGCACGGCTGAGGAACAACAGTGGCTATATGCGTGCGGAATATGTCGTGGACGGCGAAGACTGACTCTGCGACCACGCGCGACTCAAGGGCAACGGGGAGCTTGAGCTTGAGGCAAGTAGTATTATAGCGGGGCACGCCGCGACCTGAATACGATGTGATCTATGATAGTGTCATACCACGAGCTCGCCCTCAACGGCACCCCGCTCCAGTCCCAATCTCTCAAGTATCCGGTCATACCGGTCCTCATCCACAGATTTGAGGTACCTCAGGATCTTTGCCCTTTCGTGAACGAGTTTTCGGAGACTCCTGCGGTTGGCAATGTCCCTCTTGCACCTGCTTAGATGGTCCCAAAGGTTGCGGATCCGCATGGTCGCTAGCGCGGCTGGAGGGGAAGGAAAGGGAATCGGCAACACAGCCTGATGGAGCACAGCGTGGTCACACACCTTGTACTTCTGGCCTCCCAGTGTCTGTAGGGTTCTCGGGCTCAGAGAACGCGGCGACGATGCGTCGACGGTTCTCGAACGCGATACCCCGGGCATTCGCATTGCGGAGGTCGACCATCCTCGCAAGCATCGCAGCCTTCTTCTGCTCCTCCAGCCCCTTCTGTGCGTACACGCCGCTGATCGCCCTGGGGTCCGCGGGTCCCCTGGCCTGCATCTGACCATGCTGCGACAGCCGCGGCAACACTTCGAACAGGACCTCCTTCTCCTTCTCTCCTATGCCGTAGTTGAAGAATGGCGGCACCTGCACCGTCCCCGACGCTGGGTCCACAGACGGCTCCGGGGTCGCTCTGATGTCTTCCTCGGTGATGAGCACCTTGGCAAGGTCGGAGTTCTGCCACTTGGCCTCATCGCCAGCCTTGTAACCGAGGACGACGTGGGGTCGACTCTGCTGCGCCTGACGCTGGAGCTCCTCGCGCCGCTGAACGTTCGCTTTCAGTGTCCGCTGGGTCTTGCGCGTCCGTGTCGAGACCGCCTGCAGGACGGCGGATGTGTGCAGTGAGGCAGCCCGTGCCGAACTCGACGAAGCGAGGGTGCGTGAGCCTGCATACTTTCCTGTAAGTTGCGCGCGAAGTTATGTTCCGAGACTGCACTCACACTGCGCCAGCTGTGCTCCCAACATCTTGCCTCCACCACGCCGAGAGAAATAAGACAAGCCGAAGGAGTTCGAGGATGTTACACTGAACAGCTGTGGAGACGCCCAAAAGCCGGCACGCTTCACGCCGTGGGAATGTGGACAAACAAAGGCATGCGGTGGGAAGTATATAAGGCCTTGCACCGCGCAGGTTTCTCTTCTCTCCAGAGAGGATGCCACGCTGCTCGACGTCAGTACGCTCAACCGTTGTGACAGTGCCAGAAGACTCTTTCAGAGTCTCTGCCCTCTCGAGATCATGGCTTAGCCTAAGCAGGTTAGGAAGTGTCGTAGCTCATGTTTCTATGTTGCGGCATGTCGACATACCCCTGTGACATCCTTGTACTCTACTCCTGCTGTCTTTCTCTTCTGGCAATATACCTTGTTCCCTACTGTCTCGCGAAACTGTTTTGTGTCATCCGACTGTCGTACTTCAACTGTGATTGAAGAAGATAGAACACGGCAACTTTTACCGCAGCGACCACGACCTCTAAATTTGCTCTTTCGGCCTCCTGGGTCTCACTGTCACGGGTGAGCACTTTAGTACATTCCGAGGCGAGGCGATCCGTCTCTGTCCACGGTGTCATCGAGCCAGTCAGCCAGCACCATATCGCATACATCACAGAAGTGCGGGTCCTCGAAGACAGTGGGACGTCACCTAGTAGTAGAGGATCTTCCATTGTGACACCGTGCGTCTCATAGTGCATGCGAGCAGACGTATCTTCGGCGAACTTCATACATGCCTTGTGGACCCGCAGTCCTGACAGTATCCAGATTCTAGCGGCGTCGGCGCCGGCGCTGTCCTGGTGTCCAGATATCCGGATACATACCTTGCCGACGACTCCTCCGAAGCAGCAGCAAATAACCGGATATCTGGCGAGCACGCCGCTCTGGATCCAAACAGGAGACGGTTGGCGACGATGACTGCGGTTCAAAAGGGCTTATGACGGCGGCAAAGCACCAGTCGGTCCAAGGCGACAGTACCGGTTCTCTGTTCCTCTGTGAGTACGTCTTGCGGTCTCTGCGCGCAGGTTTCAGTTGTACTTAGCATGGTCCCCAACCTCCGTCAGGCATCCACTCGTGGCATCGCTCTGATGCTCATGCTTCCCATGACGAGTGTGGCTCCACGAGCCATCCACAGCTTTGTGGAAGAGGGCGACAGCGGCGCTATTGGACGGGCACCGTGCGATTCTTCTCCTGGATTGCCTGGAATTCAACGAGGTTGCGAGCCGGCGTGCGCCCCAAGCGAGTCAAATACCGATCTCCATCCTCCTACCACCCACGATAACGCGCTGCCTGTTGGCGCTGCGTCCCGTATACCATGCCACTCGACCGATGTGCGCCGCGCAATGGAACAGCTCAGCGACATGGCGCAGTACTTCTTGACAGAATCCTCGCCGGACCACGCTGATGTGAACTTCGCCTTTGCCCTTCCTGACGGTGAATGCATCGCGCAACTGTCCTATACCTCGGAGAATGGTGGCCAGGCGATCCACATCAGTCTCATCCTACAGGACGACGACGCGTCTGTGAGCGACTCCGGGCCTGCCCTCGTAGTGGGCTCGCCAGGAACCCGGGAGGTGACAGCGTACCCCGGAACGACAATGAATGCCCTACCTTCGCTGGGAGTGACTTCGGCATCTCTCAACTCCGTGCCTCTGACCGGCGCGATTGAGCTCACCTCGATCTCGCAACCTACCACGGTAAGCCAGTCACATGTTGCCTTAGCAGGTAGGATGGTTTTGACCTCGCCTGCGTGTATAGATGCCTCATCAACAAGACCCAGACTTTGCGCCGCCTTCTTTACCTCCACCTCGCGGAGATGGCATTCCTCTAGCGCTCTGGATACCCCTGGGACTAGGTGTTGCAGTCCTGAGTGTCGGGGTCACCGTGATAGCCGTGCTTCTTCTCATGCGCTGTCGTCGAGACAGAGCCCGGCTCGATGGCATACAACTCTCTTCAGATCGTGTTGACCCCTACCTCCTGGAACAAAGGCCGGATGTGATACAGAGCGTCTCCAAGTTCTCTGTTGACAGTGACCTAGACGTCTTCACGCCTCGCCTTGAGTCGGGGCTGATTGGCGGTGCCATACACCGACGATCGCCTTCCATCGGAGTCCCGTCGTTCGCCCTTTGCACGGTTCCTTTCCCCACCCCTGTCATCATTGCCCCACAGGAGGAGTGTCTTCACGGATATGGGGAGATGGACGTGGCTGATACGGACGTTCTTCCGCAGTACGAAGTATAGAAATCCGTAGCCGCTATGCTATGCATTACGACGACGGGTGTGGCCTTCGATGGAGGGCTCCGGTCGTGCAGACTCATATACTCTTCGAGTGTAAGTTATGTACCTGCGAAGTCCTACATACCGCAATCAAGTATTCCTCACCGGCGGATTCCTCATCAGAGATTCAACTGTACCGCCAATCCACGACTCCGAGCCAAGTGTAGGAACATGAATGCACTAGCGCAGTATAGAAGATGTCGTAACGTTGCAGATGAGCACGATAGAATTCGAAGCAAGGTATAGAAGCAAGACTCATTTGATAACGAATCACAAAATGAGGGACAAACCAACCACGAGCAGTGCGCTATGTACATTTCCAACCACACTACCGTGACATGGTCTGATCAGACATATACAACATCCTGAGCAAGAGATGGGTGGAGTCCGGAACAGCATTTGCAAACGGGTGTCCTCAACCGACGAGGGACCCGCAACGGACGCATCGCTTCTCGGTATCTGCACTATAGCGGGGGAGAATTCACGCATCAATGACATGGGCCAGGGGTGAACGGAGAGAGAATCCCACTCACAAGAGACAGATGAGACCGCATGGGAAACAGACGATGGCGGCGATGATGCCTACGATGCCAAACTTGGTCGTGACATCGTGGTTGCCCGCCGCGCACATCGCAAACACTGGACGGATCAAACACAACCGTGAGTTTATAGCCTAATAGACCGCGGAAGAAGACACAGATATGACGGGTATAAGACTCACGTTGTTGCTGGTACTGCTGACCAGCCGACGCGTCCAACAAAGGTGTCTGCCCGTCGGGAGGGTACCCTGACAAGGTACCGACTCCCCCGACGGAACCGACTCTTTGAGGCGGCTGCTGCTGCTTCTCTTCGGTTGTTTGCCCCTGTGGACTGCCGTAATTTTGCTGCTGCTCGTGAGAGGTTGACACCTGTGGACCTTGAGCCTGCGCGGTGTACGAGGGGTGCTCAGGTGGTATGTATGTCGCATGCGGCTGGGGAGGACCCATGTAGCTGGGTAGCGGGGCCTTTTCTTCGTTCATATCGACGGTAATGGTGTTAACGCAGGAGACGGGGAAGGTGCGGAGAAGGGGTGAGGGTACTTATAGTACGTCTTGCCAAGGACAGCTGGAGACGGGAACTCCAGATGGGCCCGGGGGCGTGAACTCCAAGCACCTGGAGCGTCCAATCTTGAGGACTGGGCTTCCCGCAAGCAGTGCATCCGTCATTCCGAGTTTACCTCCTGTCGGACTGTCAATGTGATATGCACTGCAGCAGGACGGCAACTTACTACCTCGACCATCAACTTGTTACTGCGATTTCGACTCACGCAAGGTCGTACATATCGGAAACTTTAGTGTTTCGCTACATTCGGGATGGCAATATTGGTTGGGCCTACGAGCTCCCAGGCCGTCTAGCGAACGCTGCAATCGCCGCACACCTATAGCTAGGCCTGTCGCGATGTTTCAAACCCAGCAGTAGTACTTCTGCAGGCCGTCGACCAGCTGCGTACTTACATGCACTGCAGAAAGGCGGATTCGGCACCGCGTTTCTGGATAGGCCTTTAGGTCTGAATAGAGAGGTTTAGCAACCCCCTGTGGGGCGGTTTTCAGCAAATGATGGGAGCTCCACGGGCGTGACGAGCGCTTCGACAGAATCGTCGGGACTCGAGCTGGTTGTCACGCTAAGGGAGGAGATGGGAGGAGCTTCCAGCCAAAATCGCTCCAAGCGACCGCGAGCCGCTCGAAGGTCACAGATCTTGCAGCAATGGGTCACATCAGCCCAAAGCTCCAAAGCTCCATGATCCCCCGGCCCAGAGGGCTTGCTAAAACTCTCTAATATTCGATCACAGCGGAAGACCGAGGAATGTGGAGCTCACGGTGGCTATTCAAGCGAGATTAAGTACAAGCATAAACGTGCCTCCGCCACGAATTGGTCGGCCCTACAGACACATGAGAGACCCTGCATCTCCGGATAACGTGCTAGGTCGTAGGAGGCTGAGGGAGACGAGGTATGAAGGCCTCAAGCCTGGCAGTGGGAGTCCGAACGAAAGTCGCGACCGGCGTCACAGCCTATATACTTATTAGGAGGCAGGTGATTTGCGGAAACAATGCCGACGCGCGCGCAAACGACGCAAGAACATACAGAAATACTGGCGAAAGACGTGGCAGTTGCAGCTCGTACCCGCTCCCAAAGTCCATGAAACGTCTCTTAGCAGCGCCTTTGGTCGAATTGCATGGGCCGACCTCATCGACCAAGTGTAGGGACATTAATGCATGCAATACGTTACAGATCCAGAGGTATCCACCGGTGACTACATACAGTACAAGGGTATGAATCAAGCATACGAGCACGAGGAGTAATATGGGTACAACGCATCAGAGCAAGTCACGAAAACCCAGACGACCCTGCAGTCCACGGACATGCGAGCAGGCGAGGGCAAAGGCACACGAAGACTCGAAGGCTCAAGCCTTCCTTCGTTGTCGTGGTGGCGAGCGCATACCCCCCGCAGACCTCCCGCCCCCGTTGGCGCTAGCACTGGCGTCCGCGGGGCCGGCCGCCCCGTTTGTGTTGGCACTACTGCCACTCGCGCTCGCACCGGCCGCCCTAAGCGCGGCCAAGGAAGGGCCCTGCGGAACGTAGTTCGGCCTCGGCGACGGTCCCGGACGCGGAGGGAGATTGCGGTTTTGGTTCGAGTCATGTTGTTTCGGGGGCTGAGGCTTGGGTGGGAGGTTGTTTCTCGGCCTGTCGTTCCCTCCGCCATTGGGGTAGGAGCGTGAGTTGTATCGAGGGCTGTACTGCTGATAGGACGACTGAGGACGCCGTGGAGGGCCTCCGTATGATGATGCAGCGGATTGTACTTCTCGCAGGGCTTGTGAGAGTCGTCCGGACGTCACGATGTCCTTGAGCAATGCGCGATGTGCGAGAGTCTGTATATGCAAATTGGGAGGTCAACGGTTGGAGCGCGAATGCGATCATGATCTCTGCGTGGACACTCACAGCATCCGAGACTGCAATGACCGTCCCGAGGATGTTGTGCGCAGCGGGTTCTGAGGAGAAGGCATACGACTCCAGCAGCGCATGCGCTTCCTTGAACACCTGGCGAATCTTCCCTATCTTACTTGTCGGCCGGCCGACATCGTTCTCTACGGAAGCATGGTTCAGCAACAAGTCACCTGGCCGTGGACGGGCTGGGGCCATACCTGGGTTCAACATGCACTCAATGCACAGACTCTCAGGATTGTTCAGATTGTCCCATCCTTTCTCCTTTTTCGAGAGCACCTTACCCTGCGAGACAGACACCACAGACCCCGCATAGCGAAACAGCTTCCCATAGTACAGCAAGAAGTCAGTCAAGAGCACCCCAAGGGACTCGTTCTCCAGCGGCTGCTCGAGATCTGCCGTGGGGCGCTTCAGAGGGTTCACCTGCAGGAAGTTTATTGCTAGCAGGATGACGCCGTAACTGCTGAGCCCGCTGCTCGACGCGGTGTTCAGATTGTGGCGGGAGAGAAGGCTCTTCACGCATAGCACGAGGTACCGCAGCGCAGGCATCTTGTCGAAGTAGTCCCGGAGGATCGGCACGGCCTTCACGCCGTCTGTTGCGTTGAAGCTGATGTCGACCTTGAGGGAGCCTACACGGAGCGAGTGTGGCGTGAGCGTGCGCAGCAGGTCCCGCCCCCAGCGCGAGAAGGAGATACACTCACCAAGCTCTGGTTGGGTCTCGAAGGAGATCACGGGTACGCGGGCGCGGTGGATGACCTGGACGTACCGAGTGATGCGAGAGTTGCGCATCGACGCGGCCAGCTGGAAGAGCGCACTCTTCCGCCTCTCGTCATCGTAGGGCTCGGAAGTCCGAATCACAAGGTCGGTGTCTCTGTGATCGCCGGGGTATCTCATCAGGGCAGCAGGGAGGAACAGTCCGGAGAGATACGCACCCGTCGGGCAGGTACAGGTTCTGTGCGACGCTCCCAAAGGTCTCCACGCTCGCACCTCTAAACCTGCGTGTCGCAACCTCGTTGATCTGCGCAATGACCATGCCCCGAGCATGTGTCTCGTCCGGGGTGGGCGAGATGTAGCTGAAGAACGCGACAATCTCGTCGTGCAACCTATCCGCCGCCGCCTCGTTCGGCAAACCATCCCGTACGGGCAATGACAGAAACACGCACCTCTGTTGCTTGCTCTCGTAGCTCGTCGTGCCCAACGTCTCCAGCCAAGGTGCGCTCCAGCCCTCCGCATCGACAGCAACATGAATAGAATCCGCCTCTCCGGCCTCCGCATGTTCGCCAGCTACGCTCGTGCCGGCTTCACTGGCAATGCGCTTTCGTTTCGGACGCCGCTTCTTGTTGTTCTCAGGTCTCTTGTCAGCAGACTTGGGGATCGTGGGTGGTGGAATGTTACTCGGGCCTGCTGCAACGACCGTACTTGGGTCCCTGTAAGTATCTCTGGTCAACGACGTTCACAGAAGCCTTCCGCCGACGCTTACATCGTTCCAATCCTCGTTGGTACACTGAAAAAGCAGGCCTAGAGAGCAAAGATGTAGGTTGGGATGGTCAACGTCGCGGACAGGTGCAATGATGCAGAGCCAGGATCGCAATCTCGCTCCGAAGGCGCAACATCGGCGCCTATTGCGGCGATCACCAACACGGTCACGAGACCGACGCGTCGCGTGTTTCGTGCTCCAGCCGCGTTTACTTAGCGGAGCGCGAACGCTCTTTCAACCTCGAGCTCGAGCGTTCCCGTTCAAAGAATCTGGTATCCGACAAGATTGCAATTGTGATATGACAATGATACACTCTAAGCACTGCGACTTCTCAACCTACACACAATGTCCCTACGTCTGCCGATGCAGCGATTTTACTTCTTGATGAGAGCGGGCGCGTTGTGGCCGGCCGAGAGACCCTTCTCGCCAGCATAGATGCCGTTTCCGAGCTCCTCCCTGCATCGCAGATGAACATCAGCACTGCGTCAGCACAATCGGAGCCAAGAGGGACGTACTCGATACGGAGGAGCGCGTTGTACTTCGCAACACGCTCGCTGCGCGCAGGTGCACCAGTCTTGATCTGGCCAACGCCGAGGGCGACGACGAGGTCGGCGATGACGGTGTTCTCAGTCTCACCGCTGCGGTGCGAGACCATGACTCCCCAGCCGTCAGACTGTGCGAGCTGCGCACTGTCGAGAAGGGCTCGTCATCAGCGAAGTTCCGGAGCTCGCAGACACGTTGGAGCACTTACGCCTGGATGGACTCGGAGATCGTACCGATCTGGTTGACCTTGAGGAGCAGGCCGTTGCAAGCCTTCTTCTCGATGGCCGTCTTGATACGGAGCGGGTTCGTGACGGTCAGATCATCACCGACGATCTGGATGCCGCTCTTGGCCGTGAAGTGGGACCAAGCCTCCCAGTCGTCCTGGTCGAAGGGGTCCTCGATCGAGACGATGGGGTACTTCTTCACGTAGCTCAGGTAGAGATCCGCGAGCTCAACACCAGAGATCCACTTCGTGGGGTCCGAGTTGGGGTTCTTGAAGTCGAGATCGTACTTGCCGTCCTTGTAGAACTCGGACGAAGCAACATCGAGAGCAATCTTGATCTTGCCCTCGTAGCCCGCCTTCTTGATGGCCTCGGAGAGCAGCTCAAGCGACTCATCGGCGCCAGAGACGTTCGGGGCGAAGCCACCCTCGTCACCAACGTTGACGGCTTAACGTCAAGTCAGTATCATCTGATTGAGATATTCGGGACTTCGCTCACCATCGATGCCGTATTTTGCGCTGATAACCTTCTTCAGCGTGTGGTAAGTCTCCGTACCGATCTTCATCGCCTCCGTGAAGGATGTGGCACCGGTGGGGAGGAGCATGAACTCCTGGAACGCAAGCTTGTTACCAGCGTGCGAGCCACCGTTGATGACGTTGAAAGCGGGGGTGGGGAGGACAAAGGGAGGCTTGACACCAGCAAGGTCGGCAAGGTGTTGGTAGAGGGGCACGCCCTTCTCCGCGGCACCGGCTTCAGCCACCGCGATGGAGACACCGAGAATCGCGTTCGCGCCAAGCTTGCCCTTGTTGGGGGTGCCGTCCAGCTTGATGAGGAAGTCATCGATCTCCTTCTGCTGGGTGACCGTGAGGCCAGACTTGATGAGCTCGGGAGCGATGATGTCGTTCACGTTAGAGACGGCCTTGGAGACACCTGCCGCAAGCCAAGGTGAGATCGGGTGTTTGGAGGAATACAGATTGGGGACTACGCACCCTTGCCGACATAGGCGTTCTTGTCGCCATCGCGCAGCTCGACAGCCTCGTGAACACCAGTGGATGCACCGGAGGGAACGGCGGCCCGGAAGCGACCTAAAAGCGCATTAAAACCGACCCAACTGGAGTTGAAGAGTAACGCTTGGCGGAGACGAGGCGGCGCACAGGGTGCAACGCACGCGAGGCTACATGCGCGCGGACCACAGTCGATGGAGGATCCTCTCAGCTCTCCGTTGCCACTGCCCAGCTCAGACAGGGATTGCGACCCTCAACTCTCTCAGCAGAGGTCCTCTTGTTCGCGACATCGACCTTCCGCCCGCGCCTACCCGTCCGCCTTGATCTAGCCGAACTCCGGAAAAGGACCGCGTACCTTTAGCAGTGTAGAGGTCGACCTCGACGGTGGGGTTACCGCGAGAGTCGAAGATCTAGACATCCAAGAGTCAGCATACAGCCAGGCTCAATTGCAGCAAGACTGGCATACCTGGCGGGCGTGGACCTTGGTAATAGACATATCGATGGTGCAGAGGGAAGAGATGATGGCCTCGAGTCGCGTCCCTCGCGCGTTCTTCTACTGCGTGAGGTTCCCACGGTGCCCCAAGCCAGTCTGGGCGTTTATCTCTGTTCTGTCCCTTCGCGCCTGGCTCGTTCTCGGACGATGCGGTCCTCCTCCCCTCGGACGATGTCTGCCGTGCTGTCGCTGTGCCGCTGAGTACCTTGCACGAGGTGTGTCTGCCGATTCGACTGGCTCGAGGTTTGCCTGGTCAGAACACAGACAGGGCAAGACGACGGCTGGCCTTGGCCATCCATCTTCGCGAACCTAGCAATGGCTGGCGAATCGCACGTATGCTTCGAAGCCTCAGCGAATGAAAGCTCGAGGATTCGCCCAAAAATCTAATTGGGGCAAGGCAGGGCAAGGCCCAATCTGCAACGCAGTATGGTCGCTAAGAACCGTTCGGCATCTGGGCCGAGTGCTGTCGCGAGGCTCATCGACTCATCCAGGCAACCACACACTTCGCGCTCGGACTTGATTGCGGGCGACCAAAATATCTGCGAGTACTGTGCACTATGTAGCTCATGGATCCGCCCTCCTTCTTGTCCAGTTATCATGCCCTCTGTATTTCGGGATCGTCCGAGCCCGGGAGCACGACAGTACTCCCGACCGCACTGGTTTGGTGGAGTGATCGCTCCGTCCAAACTTCAGCCAACATTGTCTTGATAACATGAGAGGTCTCATAACACCCAATGCGACGACCACTGGCCATGTTCATGCATCCAAAGTCAGCCGGACATCCTCAATTACGCCCGCAAAGCCGTCTGCACCAATCTGCCACGATGGCGCCGCGAAAGACATATTGCCCAGTGCCATGTACTCGCCCCAAATATCCATGAGCGTGTGCCAGTACCGCGGGCTTCCCTTATCTGCGTCGATGAGCGCATACGTGTACTCCCTTGTCGCATGGATCTCCACGGAGGTATACCTATCCTTCGGCAATACATACCCGAGCGCATACGACTGGCCTGCTGCCTCGAACGTAAGATTTGCAACGTGCAACTTCGAGTCGGTGCCGACGAACAGCGTTCCCGCATTAGGATCTCTCGAGTCAGGCTTGACCCTGAAGGAGAGCGTGTACGGCGGACCAACGGAAGGGATCCCAGTGTTGAGCGACCCGTACGTGCCAGGATACTCGTAGACGACGTTCCCGTGCTTCGGCTTGACGACCCTGTTGAGATTCTGCCCCGGGGCGGCTGCGTTCAGCACAGGGTACACAGCGTCGAACTGGTCCCGTGTGAGCCCCGAAGGACGGACGTCGCTCCCTGCCCACGTCTTCTCACCAAACACCGCCATGCTCCGCGCGAGCTGGTAGTACACCTCGAGCGCGGTCGTCGCGTTGTTGCCCCAGTCGTTCCAGAGCGCGAAGATCGCACCGCGGAGGTTGGGCGCATCGACGCTCGTGTTGTTCGTCGGGTCCGTGGGCGAGAAGACGTTCGGGGCCCAGCCCTTCCCGCCTGGGGCACCCGACCAGAGGAGGTCCTGGTCGAGCTCCTGCGGGAACTGCCCGCCGTCCGAGGTCTTCCCATCGAGGTAGAGGAACGCCTGTTCGGAATTGATGACGCGGTAGCCGTTGGACATGAGCTGCACCGGGATGTCGTCCCCCGGGAAGTCCCAGTGCTGGATTGTGATGTCCTTGGAGACCGACCTGGTCGTGCTCGGCTCGTTCGTGCCCCAAATGCGGATCGATTTCCCGGACTTCGTGCTGATGTAGGAAGACATCTCGTTCACGAACGAGATGTAGTCGTTCGCAAGCGCGGCGTCGTACTCGTCAGCACCGATTGAGACCTCCGGCGCGGAGAACCACGGGAGGAACTCGTCCCAGATGGACTTGATGGTGGGGATGGTGTCTGGGTAGGAGAGGTTCAGATGGTCGGGGGCGCCCGTCTCCATGAGCTCAGGTTTCCACTGATTAATGACGAGCGAATGTCCGGGAGTGTCGACTTCGGGGATGACAGCGACACCATGGTTGGCGCATGTACGCTGCATGTCCATGAATTCCTGCTTCGTCCAGCTCTCGTTCTTCCTTGGCACGAGGCCGTCGAGAGCTGACCCAGCGGGCGGCTGGAAGCGAAAGGCGGCGTAGAGGTTCTTCCACCCCTCGTTACCGTCGCCATACAGGAATGCCGGGTTCCAAAGGTTGTCAGACGCATGGAGATGCATCTCGTTGATCTTGAAGTACGAGGCATATATGCAAAGATCGCCTGCACATCAGGACTTGTGAGCACTCAACCCAATCAGAACGTAGCCAAACACAAACACTGACCTAAGAACGAGGTGTCAAACCAATGTCTTCCTGCATCCAACATGAAGCCTCGTACTTCCCAACCAGGCGAGTCAGACCCCTTCCCTGCAGGGAACGACACCGTCTTCGCACCACCACCCAGCTGGACAGCCGCCTGCTGCAGGAACGTCCGGGTACCCCACCACACCCCTAGGGGGGCAGATCCCTTGATGATATACGCGTTCGGAGAGACCTGGAAGTTGTATCCTTCATCTGTAGACCGCCCGTTGTAAAGCTTGTACTCCAAGGATGGGTCTAAGCTCAAATAGATAGTGGGGATGGCGGACAGGGAGTCGGGGACCACAGACGAGAGCTCAATCGGAGCAAGAGCGGCGTATGACAATGTGTCCTCGAGATCTGCCCGAAACGTACTTGCGTACTCAAGGAGCGACGGGCTGCACAGCTTGGCGTACTTGGCCTCCACGACGATTCGCACAGAGGGCGACAGCTTGAACGTGCCGCTGGATGGCGTGAAGGAGGCAACAGAGGGTATCTGAGGCTCGAGAACGGCACCCCAAACATGGAGAACAAGGAATGCGAGGAAGCCGATGCTGCCCAGCAGTGTCATATCGATTCTCCTTAGCATATCCTGTAGTATACGCAGGTTCCCGTCAGTCCCAGTCAATCCTAGCAGAGAGATGACCTACCAATCCACACGCGGACGGGGTCGAGCGAAGGCCCAAAGTCGCTTCAGCATCTTATAGCCCACTCATACGTGTTGAGAAGCGTCACTCGGGCAGACCGCGTGGCGAGTGCGACACCGACGCGATATAAGACTGGACATGTGAACAGGGAGGCGGGCTCCCCGGCGATAAGGAGGTGATATTGGTACCACGAATTCTTTGGTAGGACACCGAAAGTCAAGTGCAATCGGGTAATACAAGGCGTGGACTGACCCAGATGGGATGAAGCAGGCCGCTGTTCTGATACTTACAGTAGCAGCGTCTACATATGCTTGCGAGAACGACGGCGATGAAGACCCTGAAAACGCAGGAGTCGAACCGTTTGAATCCGTGGACGAATAGCTGACGCACTCAAGTCATAGAGTACAACGTTACCATGTTATGCGTATTGGTGCATGGGCATACATAGAACATGAAAGACGACGACAAGCATGGACCTCGTGACAAGGGCGGCAGGAACAAGGGCGGGACGTGCAGGGGTTTTAGATAGTGGTCTCGTAACGTACAGGCGTCATCGTCTGGGGTGCGTTGTCCTTCGTCGAGACGATGTGTGCGGGGCGGGGGAGACCGGGGATGCGCCTGAGGTTGACGCGCTCTGAACGCAAGACCGAGGTTGAATGGATGGTGGATCGAATCAGAACGAAGGTACTCACCGCCCTTCGCCTTCGCCTCAGCGTGCAATTCGTGGTTCCGCTTGACACGGTCAAGGAACTCCTGCCTGCACTTGGAGTGCCTGATGTGCTCAACACGGATGTTCACCCGCTTCTCGATGTAGCGGTTGCCGACGACCTTGTTGATGATGATGCCAACAGCGCTGGGGGTCACGTTGTAGATGATACCAGTGCGTCTTTACGTGCGGTACTTCGTCAGACAATAATTCCGGCAATAACTTCCAAGTTACGCACCCATGGTAGTACTTGTGGGGCATGCCCTTTTGCTGCGCAGCATTCGCCTTGATATCGACGATGTCCCCAATGCGGTAGGTGGTGAGGTAGGTCGACAGCTTGATGGGGCCGTGGTCTGCGCCGTTGACACTCAACCTCGGACTATTCTATGTAGGATCATAAGTACACACCCTTGAACCCCCGCTTGAACATGTCGCGCGTCCGCGCGCGGTAACCAAAGGAGTGAGGCATCTTGAGGACTACACGGAGATGAGCTCGAGGACGGCAAGCACAGCGAGCAAGAGGGCACTAACGTCGTCGGCGTTGCTGGAGGTGTCGGCACTGTTGCAGTAGCAGAAACCCGCAAGGGCGCCGGGCGTTGCCGGGTGGCTGGGTCCAACTATACAGTTGTGGCTGGGCGCCAACCTTGCCTGCGCGAGAGTGTGGATAGTCGGCCGTCTCCAGCGCTAGGCTTCTCCGTCGTATCCGCCATCCTCAAGAAAAATGCCCAGGTATTGTCCACGCTCTGATCGTGCAGAACGCCGTCGTACTGACTACCGATGCCCAGGGCTCCGCGGAACCACAGCAAGACGTGAGCATTCTTCATTCTTCAAGATCCACTATGTGGAGGGACGCACCGTGCTGATCATAGCCGTGCCCCATATCGTTTCGACGATAACTTTACAGCGCAAAGGTCCCACGTCGCCCCTTCGAGTCGGCTCGTCTCGACGCCGAGCTGAAGGTGCGTTTCTCTTGTCACTGGCGCGGTTTTCAGGATGCATATGCGTTGTGTTGGAATCTAGCTCGCGGGCGAGTACGGTCTTCGCAACAAGCGCGAGATCTGGCGCATTGGTCTCATCCTGTCCAAGATCCGTCGTGCGGCCCGTGAGCTCCTCAAGCTCGATGACAAGGACCCCAAGCGTCTCTTCGAGGGTAACGCCCTTATCCGTCGTCTCGTTCGCATCGGTGTGCTCGACGAGTCGCGCATGCGTCTGGATTACGTGTTGTCCCTGAAGATCGAGGACTTCTTGGAGCGTCGCCTGCAGACCCAGGTCTTCAAGAGCGGCTTGGCCAAGTCCATTCACCACGCTCGTGTCCTCATTCGCCAGAGGCACATCCGGTACGTCACTATCTTCGCAATACTAAATTCGTCTCTGACACGTGCACCTCCTCTCAGCGTTGGCAAGCAGATTGTCAACGTTCCTTCGTTTGTCGTTCGTCTCGACTCGCAAAAACACATCGACTTCGCCCTCACGTCACCATACGGCGGAGGCCGCCCCGGCCGTGTCAAGCGCAAGCGCATGGCTGCTGCTGCCAAGAAGGAGGAGGGTGGCGAGGAGGAGGACGAGGAGTAAACGGGTCAGCTCACCGCCATCTGTCGTCGTATGTTTCAATATTTTCATGTGGGTCTGCCGGTACCCTTGTATGGCTACATATGCAACGTGTATGCATTCTGCAGACTTTCCGCGTGAAGAAGCTCGTCTGTCAGTTGCGATGGCCTGTTCAGTGAACGGTTTGTGGTGTGTTGGTCCTGGATCTTATCGTCTCTAGACCATAGGAGACTTGACAATTTCACTCGACTCACTGCTGGACGTATACTGCGCAGACTCACAGGAGGTCTTCGACGGTTTTCGCTGGTTCGTCAAGATGTCTCTCGATTACAAGTCGTTCGACCACGGGAAGCAATGACGGTACGCTTGACCGTGCTCTAGCTCTCGGACGTGCTGTCTGGACTGGACTTCGTGGTTACGCAGCCCCCGCAGCTCTTGAGAAAAGAAAGCTCTAGCAACGTCATGCTGAACCACGATGAGAGGCGCTAGCCCGTCTATTTCGATCGCGATCGAGAGCATACTTACATTGTACTCACCTCTATGTAAGTACGAGTGAAACTCGGTGATGAAACATTCAAGTCCGGCTTGCTAGCGTGTCCTGATAGCAAAGTTCGCCACCATCGGTGTTCTACAGACGTGTGCATCGTGACTGTACTGTGAGTAAGTATCATACTCATTGACTTGTATCGACGCATAGTTGCTTCCTCATCTCTCGCGGCGCTCCTGAGGGTGACGGGATGAGCTCGTCGTGCTCTTCGCGCCTGTCGTGAGTGGCAAGTATAGGCCATCTGCATCTGAGGCCATGCATGCAAGTCTGCAGAGCGAGGTTGGAACTTAGCCGCGAGCGCCTGAACAGAGGGAATGCGTTGTGCCCGCCACCCTCCGCCACCACGCGGCCTCTCTGACTTCCTCCGACTTATACTTTTGACTCTTACCATGCCCTCGCACCGACGACGATCGTATTCTCGTGAACGATCAGGCTCTCCCCATGGCCGCTCTCGGTCTCGATCGCGCTCCCCGGAGAGAAGAGTGTCGCTCCCTGATGGTGTCTCCGAGATATCGGAGTCCGACTACTTTCTCAAGAGTGACGAATTCCGTGTGTGGCTGAAGGACGAGAAGGGAAAGGTGCGAACGCTCTGAGCGAACTTGTTCGTGCATTGTTCTCATTTGCACTTCGTACGCCAGTACTTTGATGAGCTGTCCAGCGACAAGGCGAGAAAGTGGGTGTGCGGAGTTCGGTTCGCGGTGGTTGCTGAACTCTGACACAGGTACTTCCGCAAGTTCGTGAAGGTATGAGAAGCGTCCAGCTCAGGACGTGTACCTGCTGAACTGAGTGATCTCTACCACATAGGCATGGAATAGAGGCAAGCTCTCGAGTATGTGTGCGATGCTATGACCTGCTTTGTCCTTCCTCACGTGTAAATTCGTCCACAGGGTCGCTCTATTCTGGCGTAGAGAAGCAGGCGGCCAGTGACCAGACAGCCTACAAGTGGTCCTTTGCATCCAAAGCATCCCGCAAAGACCACGACGCCCTTCGCGCCGTCCGGGATGAGATAGACAGCGCCACGTACAACCGCCCACACCGTGGCCACACTGACTCCGGCCCCTCCAGAGCAGGACCTTCCAGTGGACGCATCATCGGCCCTGCCATGCCGAGTGCCTCTGACATGACCCTCGCCAAAGAAACCGCAGCAGAGTACCGCGCTGCTGACCGGGAGTACCAGAAGAAACGTGCCAGAAAGGAGGCGAAGGAACTGGTGGAGGACATCGTGGGGCCGAAGGAGCTTGGGCGCGCGGGGATGCTGGAGAAGAAGAAGGCGCAGCGAGAGGCGGACCGTACGTTCAGGGAGCGCGGTGATGATGGGCTCGAGGCGGACGAGTCGACGCTCATGGGTGGCGGGGACAGCTTCCAAGCACAGTGCGTACGCTTCTTGTGGATTGAGTCGTGGGCTGAGAGCTGATGCGCTGTTAGGCTCGCGCGTCGCGAGATGGCGAGGAAGCGGTTCGAGGATAAGAGGGAGGAGAAGATGTACGCTTCTCGTGAACGAGTGGATGCTATAAAGGCGAAGGACAAGGCGACTATGGATATGTTCATGCAGATGGCGAAGCAGAAGTTTGGTTGACCATGCGTTGTAACCCACCCTGCTGAATGCATGATGGTCTATGGAGCATAGACTTCTCTCCAGACGTCTATGTGTCACCAGGAGAATCAGAGAGCTTCAACTCGTGTGGAGAATCTTCGACTGCATCCATTACCCGATATCACTAATTCGATGTTTACAGTACTTCCCGGATATGCTCGATATGTGGATAGCGACGTGTCCACCAATAGTCCCTCGTACTCGTATATGGAACGCTTACATCCAAGCTCTGTCCTCTGGATCGAGGTATTCAGGCTGAAACTTCGTGTCAGTGGATGATCATGCCACTCATCCAGTAAAGGCCTCACCTCCATACCCGATGTAACCTGAACAGGGCGGTTGGAAGAGAAGAAGCGAGAGCGGATCTTCGTCGTCGCAGGTGACACGCCGGACTTGCCAGTGACCCACGCGCTATTCTCAACTCCGAGGACCTCTGTCTGCGCATAACTGTAAGGGAACGGGTCTGTAGAGTGGGTTGACCAAGCTTACCTCAGGGAGTGCGACTAGGACGCGCTGGGAAGCACCGCGCTTTTGTTTCTTCGAGTAGGACGATACGGAGTATTTGCCAGTAGACCAAGCTGAGTTCTCCGCATCGAGCATGTATTCCTCGGTTTCCTGTTCGCATGGCGATGGCGTCAGCCCGGGGAAACAGAGTGGAGGCGGGGCAGACTGACGAAGTCGAGCTCGCCATCTTCCTTGATCAGAGCGTCTTCGACGGCGAAATCCACCTGGAGGGCTATCAGACATCTCGTAATGCAGAAGACCTCCGGTGTACTCACCAGAGTACTGCATTCCGACTGGAAACCCGAGGGCGCGATAGCGGGGAACTGAGAGTTACGCTTCTGGAGACAGGCACGACGTCAGCACTGAATGGACGATTGCACAGAACGAGCGGAGTCCCGCAGGGGCAGCGGGGTAGAGGAGCGATAGGAAAAGAGAGTATTCACCGGCTTCAACGCAGCCGACACCTTGCTCCTCAACGACGCGTGCCGAGGTTGGTCCTTGTCAATGCTCGAAGCGGTCTTTGCGAACATCTATCGGACGCCACATGAGTGAAGGCCGACGTCGCGGACAGAGCAGCGCGCACCATGGTGAATGCGAGCGTCGTACTTCGGATAAAGCGAAGGGTGAGGTTCGGGTCAACAGGGGCCTAGTTGGGCAGTTGCTGGAGCTGCAGCCTCTGGCCCCCCCACTGATATACAGACAGCAATTGCATGCCTGAGGCCTGACGGCCCGGTGCCTTGCACCTGCTCCGGCGTGCTTGAGCGTGCTCGGCGGAGGATGCAGCGCACGACGCATACAGTTGTGACGTCCAGGACGGCCGAAGACTGCTAGCCCGCATGCCGCAGAAGCACAGAATGGCTGAGAATGGCATATCAGTACTATTCTCACCGGCGACGTGGTCTCGGTACGCCAAGAATACCTCTGGGAGAATCTCGTGGAGATCTCGCTGTTGCCCCTCGGAATGGCATTCGCGAGGGCTATCCGTTGCGAGCTTTATCCTGCGCTGTGGGTCTGGGTCGGAGAAACTGTCGACAGCGCATTCAGTCGCCGTGCGCGGAGTGGTACCCCATGACTGGGTCCAATACAGTCGACCTTCCTCGCCAGCCGACGAGTAGCCTCGCAGCCCCAGAGCAAGGGAGGAGGCTCCAGCCGCATCCAGCCGGCGGTCTACGCATGGAGAGGTCAATCAAGACTAGGTTTAGGCGCGAACGACAATACGCATGACGCCGTGGCCACACTGACTGTGGGTATAAAAGCCCTCTTCAGGATTGCCTCGTCATACAGGACCATCCGCCGCACCTGTTCCATACACATGGGACAGTGCGGATGATGCTCGCTGGAGGTCACAACCCCGACCACACCCACGTCGACGAACTCCCGTCGACGGGAGTTCGTCGAGACGCGTGAGGAACAAGGGTCGTCGGGCAGGCAAGTACCCTCGCTAACTGTCATTCAGATACGGCTCGGTCACCGACGTGGTCGGGGCGACCTGGACGCACCGAAGCTGCTGTGAGCGTACCCTCGAACACAATCCACAGTGCGCGGATTGCAGCTATGCATTGATAAGATCAAGGGTTGCTCGAATCTGGCTCCAGCGGGCCTCCTAAGCACGATGGATCAGGCCAGACACCTCAGTAGAAGGGAATGGACGGACTTACACTGTATGGCGAGGGCGGCAACGGAAATACGATGGAACAATGAGTCGGCGTAACGCCACAAGGGCTGAGAAGAACAGTGTGCCGTCATACATTCTGTTGGAAAATCGGAGAAGATCTTACGGGCTGGTGCTCGAGGCGGGTAAAATCCGGACCGTTCTGAGTTCGGTGATTCTATGCAGGAACTGCCGTGCATGCATTCATGGCGGTCAGTGCCTTGCAAGCGCATAGAGCGCAACCTGTTGTACATACATACTTCAATCGCACTCATCATGTGTGGAGTTTGCTGGGGACAATCCTTGATAGGCAACGATATGCAGTAATACGCACCACCCAAATATCATCTCTACACCAGCTGTAGTCCCGAGAACGCCGATGTCCAAAGCAAGAAAGCTACGATGGCATTAGAAGCTGCATGTACAACAAGACTTATTGCAAGTCAGCGCCGGCGAAGTCGAAGGTGATGACTGTCGTGTGACGCACCAAAAGTACAATGGAGAACGACCCACGACCCCCGGTCCTCGACCTCATGCCTAGCTCTGGTCCATGGCATCACCACCAGCCGGCTTGCTCCTCCCGGCAGGTCGGTTGTCCTCCTCAGTGACGAGCGTGCTCCCCACCTCCTGAATCCACTGGACGCTCCGCTTCTCGTCGAAGAAGTAGTCGTACGCGCGTCGCACGTCCTCCCCACTAACGACTTCTGCTTTGCGTTTCTTCGCAAGCATCTGAGCACACGAAATGAGGTTGAGCACGTAACGTAGTGTGGTATCCGTGGCCAATCGAGAGAGGATGGCCAAAGCCTCCGGACTAAGCGTCACGTCCTCCTCTTCGCATCTGCGCAGGTCCGACAAGAACATGTCAATTTCCAGTTCACACAAGCGGTTGCACCAAAGCCGTACCTGATCTTGATAATCTGCTCGATGTCTTCACTCGTGTACTGGCTGGTGCTCACGATGAGTACTCGGTCGAGCAGGTCTGGCGGGAGACCATGAGGACTGATCATGTTCGTCCCACGTATGCGGGCTTTGCCTCGGTTCGACGCCATGATCACAAGCGGTGCGAGCTCGTTTTCGAGCGCCCTATTCAAGAATGAGAAACACTCGATGTCGAGCATGTGGACCTCGTCAATGAACAACACCTAGACTCCAGGTGGTCAATAGAAGAACTCGCAGCAACGGGCTGGCACTCACCCCTGGGATGATCTCCGCCTTGCCTTCTTCTCGCCATTCCCCGACCTTCGCATTGATCTGGTTGCGGAGCTCTGGCTTGATCTCACCGGTGTCGCCTGCGAAGAGCGCGAGGAAACCCTGTGTTCGGCTGTTGATGACATCGATTTCGTGAAGCGACACCGTGTGCACAACCTCCTTCCGCTTCTGAATCTCTCCTTCTGGGCATTGTACGAACTTCGTCTGTGAGAGCAGGATAGCGTCAGCATGAGCCTCCACGATACAGAGCGGTCACGTACGTCGGCGCCCATTGCGTCGTAGTCCCTTGACCGCGCGAACGACCGGCCGAGTTTTGTGATCTTGCCGGAGGTCTTGTCTATGGCGATGACGTCGCCCGCGGTGACCTTTTCCTTCGACAGTGCGTCGATCATCTTGTTACCCAGGTCATAAATTGTCTCCATATCCGTCGTCTTGATGGTCAGCTTGCCTGTCTTCGTCGCCTATATGCGCTACCTCAGTGGCAGGAGGAGTACGCAAGTAGTGGAACTACGCACCCCAGTCAAGCTTCGGTCAATCTGAATCTCCACAACCTCTCCCTCGATGATTTCTGTCTCCTCCTTGATACGGACACCGATGCTCCGTCGGAAAGCTTGTGTGAGCGCCTCCGTCTTGGACATGGAGAGCGAAAACACCTCGCTCGCCGCGATCATAGTGAAGGGAACATCCGGCCCCAAAGTCTGAGCCATGCCTGTAGAAGTGTGTTCAGGCGCAACACATCTCCGCGAGTAAAAGGCTTGCGGACGTACCTAGCGCAATGGCAGTTTTCCCCGTCGACGGCGGGCCTGCGAAGAGCATGGCGCGTCCCGCTATACGCCCCTCCTGGACCATCTTGAGGATCATTCCCGCCGCCTTCCGTGCCTTAGCCTGCCCGACCATGCCTTGAGACGTCTCCCGGGGCTCTAACCGGTCGTCGAGCCCAAGACCGCGGATATGCGAGTGCGCACCTATGTCATTCTGGCTCAGCAGGGATCAAGGTCGAACGCGGTGGCTGAGACACACCTATGCGCTCCATTTTGGTGATATCCCGCAGCTCAGCGGTACCGGTGGAAATATGTGTTGCCTAAGCCAGACAAGACGCATGATGTGAGCATATACCGAGCAGAGTGCAGAGATGTGCGCTGCGTACCATGGCGGGAGGTTGAGAGAAGTCGAGACGCGCGTAGCGGAACGCGGCGCCAAAAGAGCTCTCTTTCTTTTGCACGGTGACCGTGCGCGTGTCTGCTGCTGTCCACTCCGTCTCGCTGGCCACCTCGACGCTGGCCGCAGCGACGAGCAGCCCCCCATGTTCTCGTCTGCGCGATGTCTCCTCCGTTCCGCATTCTCCTCCCTTAACGTCAACGCCAGCAACGCGTCCTCGTCTGCCTTCGCCTCCTCGTCATCTGCTGTCCTTCCTCATGTCCTGAACGGAGTCCGACGATACGCAACGGAGGCCTCGACGGGGCAGTATTCGCCGTCGGAGGTCAATGCTGCTCTTGCGCGTACCTCTGTCCTCTACAAAACGTACAAGCCCATCACTCCTGGTATTCGACACCTCAAGCGGCCCCTCGCTCCGCACCTCTACCCGGGCCGGCCTCTGCGAGAGCTCACAGTTGCTCTACGAAAGCGCGGTGGACGTAACAACCACGGACGTATAACCATTCGGCACCGCGGTGGAGGACACAAACAGCGTATACGTATCGTCGATTTCATGCGTACCGAGCCAGGTCCGTGCGACGTCGTGCGCATCGAATACGACCCCGGTCGCTCTGCCCACATCGCGCTCGTCAAGAACCGCAACCCGGACCTGTGCGGTGGCAAGGTCTGGAGCTACATACTCGCCCCCGATAACCTCCGTGCCGGAGACGTCGTCGAGAGCTTCCGCCAGGGTATCCCAGATGGCCTTGTGCCTGGGTTCTCCGACTCGAAGGAGGTGCGGGGGATGACTTCGACGTTGACGGACAAGGCAGATGGTAGCGGTGCGTCGCAGTCACAAACAGCGTCCACTGTGTCCCTTGCGCTTGGTGTCCTACGGTCGATCACCATCAAGCCCGGCAACGTCGTCCCTCTCCGCCTCATCCCTCCTGGTACCATCATCCACAACATTGCGCTCAACCCGCAGGGTCGTGCAGTGCTTGTGCGGTCTGCGGGAACATTCGGACAGGTCGTTGTACACGAGGACTCTGGTCGCTACTCGCACGTACGTCTGCAGAGCGGTGAGGTGCGCAAGGTCCTCCAGGACTGCGTTGCAACCATTGGCAAAGTCAGCAATCCGCTATGGAAAAATCGCAACCTGGGCAAGGCTGGCAGGAGTCGCTGGCTCGGGCGCAGGCCGCGTGTCCGTGGTATGGCCATGAACAGGTACGCCTGCCATGTCGTGTATGACTTCACACTTGCTCATATCTCGTCGCAGGTGCGATCACCCTCACGGAGGAGGTCGTGGAAAGTCGAAGGGTAACAAGCAGCCGCGCTCAGTCTGGGGCTGGGTCGCGAAGGGCGTGCGTACGCGTAAGCCTGGACCGAAGGGCCCGAAGAACAGCAACAAGCTGGTCGTTCGCGAGCGTCCTCGGGGCAAGGAGAAGCGGGGTCTGTAGGGTGGAGAGGTTGCTCTCTACTCGTCGTTTGGGTGGGCACATGCTAGATCATACAGCCTCCATACATAATGCACCATTATAGTACCACCCTCTTCTCTTCACGACTGGGTCAATGATCCTGCATCGAATCGGTATGGCGAGGAGCAATGGGAGGTGAGTCGTCACCTTTTGTGGCTTGCTCGAAGATGGCGGAGCAGTGCGGCGGTGCCTCGATGAAGCCTCTGCTCTCCGGAGACTCTGCAGCAGCATTGGTATGGCTGGGAACGAGGAGCAATGAGTCTCCTCACTTCTCACTCTGTCATGCCTCTGCATCTTCCTCTTCGTCCTCTTCGTCGTCCTCGCTCTTCTTGGGAACCTCAGCCTCCTTGTTATCCTCCCTCTTCCCTACGACGTCTCTCCACACTGTGAGAGACTCGCCCAACTCGCTCTTCGTCTGCAACACCGCCTTCCGGAGCTCTTCGTAGTAGCTCTTTTGTCCGACCGAGGCCGGATCAGGCAAGGTTGTCTGCAAGTTGTGGTTGCTCTGCAAGTCTGCTGGTAGAGGAGTTTCGGGGGGCGGATTGAGCTTGTATGCAACAGAGAGTATGGGTGCCATTTTGACTGTCGAAAGAGAGAGTGAAGGCGGGGAGATTCGACGAGGTACGGACCGGCAATCGCCGGACATGATTTGACCGTGACGACACACATTTTTGCAGACCTTACACAACTTGTCCTCCTCCCCCCATCTCCTCCGCTCACCATGCCGGTTTTTGTGCGCTAGCAACCAAGGGTTCCCACCTCAGACCCTTGGTTGCTCCCCTAAGACCCCTCCTAGACGATAGACAACACCCGCCATAGAACAGAACTTCACCTAGACTTTCCTCGGGCTCTCGGTTCTCATCCCACCGGTCATCCAGGTATCTTGCCAGTGCAACGTAATATTTCATAGACTCTGCACTCTAGACGAACACATAGAGCAATCTCCGACACGCCGCATAGACGATAGACGATAGACATGGCGACAAGACAGCCCGTCCCTCCGACTTCCTCCCTCCCACCTCTCGCACGTCTGGTCACCTACTCGACGGCGCAGATCACAGAGGCCATCGACAACCTGCGCTCCATATACTGCCCGCCGGCCCTCGCAACTCTACCACGACCCAAGGCACTCCCGAAGCATCTCGTCCACGACACCTCCGTCCCCGATTCCGGATACGCATCAGCCGAGGGGGAGGACGAGTCGGATGATGAGTGCGACGAGGAGGACGCGTCATTTGACATCGACATTCTCCGGTCGGACACCTTCGAGCGCGAGTTCGCAATCCGCTGGCTCACCGGATTCGCCGGGCGCTCCGATATGTGGGTCTACTCAGAGACCTCGGAGGAAGAGGCGGACGCGCGTGCGGCTGTAGTGGACACGGCCGCCTCGCTCCTTGCCACATTCGCAGGAGAGTACGAAGAGGAGGCCCTTACGCGTACGTTCTCCTTCCCCACTAGTCCAGAGTCAAGCGGCGCCGTGCACGTCGAGTTGAACGATGCTCCCTTGCTCAGCCATGACCATACTTCGGTTGGTCTGCAAAGCTGGGGAAGCTCTATACGCCTCACAGAACGCATGTGTGTGGACCCCGGCGCATTCGAGTTGTCCCTCGTTCGTTCTACCAAGCCCGGCTTGCGGATACTCGAGCTCGGTGCGGGGACGGGCTTGTTGAGCATCGCGGCCGCGAAGCTCCTTGCAGCCTCGGCATCGACGCATTCACCCGTCGAGATCGTCGCGACGGACTTTCATCCATCTGTCCTCGACAACCTCCGCGAGAACGTCTCCACGAACTTCCCTTGTCCATTCACTTGCCCCATCCACGTCCTTCCGCTCGACTGGCAGAGTCCTGTGTACGAAGGTGCATTGGCGAGCCGGTTCGACGTCATCCTCGCCGCCGACGTGATCTATCATCCCGAGCACGCACGCTGGATCAAGGCCTGTGTCGAACGTCTGCTCACCGAGGACGCACGCGGCGTGTTCTGGCTCATCATCCCGCTTCGTCCAACTGGCCGGCATGCAGGCATGAGCGATACAGTGGAGGCAGTGTTCCCCCGCGCCTCCGAGGTACAGGACAAGGAACTTGCCATCCTGCACATCGACGAGATCACCAAGCAAGGCGGGGTTGGGAGAGCGGACGAAGGCGGATACAAGCTCTACAAGATTGGTTGGGCATAGGCCATAGCTGAGTAGGATTCAGCGGGTCTATGTGCTGGGACTGGGACTTATGTGCGTATGTATGTTACATGCTTTTGTACATTGCTATAATATCATAAACAAACATGGGATATTAGTGCTGTCGTTTGCGTCGTCCCCGTGCCACCCTCAAGCCCCGAAGAGTCCTTCTTCAGCTCCTCGCGTGCCAGGGTCACCGACGCTGACTGAGGTTGAAGAGGACGTATGCGGCATCCATCATGTCTTCGTCGTGCGCAGGTCGCGCAAGCTCAAATTGCATCGCCACGGCCGCCTCCTTCTGCACCTTCGCCGGGGCCCTCGCCTTCGCTGGGTCCTGCATCGACAGCTCGCTCAAGTCGAAGCTGCTCGAGGGCGTCATCGGTGCCTCGGAAAGAACACCTTCCGTGTCCGTGTCTCCTTGCATGTCCCAGTCCGCCACAGGAATATCGAGGACCTCCTCCTCCTCTTCTCGCGCCTGTCGCGTTTGAGGCCTAGGAGCTGCCACACGACGCTTCTCCTTCCTTTGCCCGTGCGCCTTACGATGCTTCTTGTCCTTGCTCCTGCTGTCCTTCTCGCCATGCAGACGAGACACCTTCGTCTGCTCGCGCTCCTTGTCCCCCATCATCTCCCTCGCACACGCGTACTCGAGCGTTATCCGCCGACTCGCGTACCGGACCAGCTCGCGCTCCGATCGCTGTATAGGCTCGGCGGGCGAGGACGGCATGTTCTGCCACAGCGCCGCACGCCTGCCCTCGACCACGTCCGCCTTGAGGTCGGGCTCGGGAGTCACCGGACGCGTGGGGGACGACGACGACGACGGGATGCACTGCAGCTGTGGCGGCGTGCGCGGGAGGAGGGCGGGGCGTTCCGTGCGCGCGGCGATGTCGTCGAGGGAGATGGTGCGCGATGGCCTGTGGCGGACCTGTCGTGCCAGTGCCCGGACCGCGTCTGCCTCGCGCTCCCTGTCGCGTTTCCGGCTCTGGATCGAGGATGTGGCGGAGAGTGCGGACGCGGAGGAGTTGCCCGAAAGCGTGCGTGTGCGTTCGCGGACGGTGTGGATCGTGTTTCCGGACGCGTCGGAGAAGGGGGAGGACGGTGGAAGGGGCATGGGGGACGATGGGGTGAGCTGCACGGTGGCGGGTTCGGAGAGCTGGCGGTGTATGCGGCGGTCTGTCTGGCGTTTGTTCTGGAACCAGACCGTGACGGAACGGATGTCGCTGTGCGTGCTCGTCAGCGGGCATGAAACGGGCGGGAGGGGACGCGTCTTGGGCATATATACGATGGGGCGTGGAGAAAGGAAGGGCATGGGAGGGAGGCGGACACCGCCGGCGCGCGTGAAGAATGGAAGCCAGGATGGGAACTCACATCTCTGCGTCCTTTGCGACCTGTTCGCGTTGTTCACGTGTTGGATGAGATGCCTTGCGGTAGAGGTGCTCGAGCATAATGAGTTGTGAGCTGGAGAAACGTTTCCGGGTGCGTTTGACCGCGCCGTCGCTGGCAGTGTCGGCGGAGTGTGTACTGGCTGCGTCGCATCCGGCTAGAGAGTCGTCGGAGCCCACGCTGGACATCGACGATGTCCTTGAAAGAGAGGAATAAGCGAAGGACATCATGTATGAAGGCGAGGGGTAAAGGGGAGCGGGGGTAAACGCGCGAGGACGGGCGACGCGTCGGGTATTTATTGAAAGCAACATGGAGTTGATCAACGGACGCACACCGTGTACACAACGCGTCCGCGTCTGTCACGTGAGCGTGTTCAGTCGCGGTAGCACGTGATAAACGCGGTTTGTTGAACGGCACCTCTTCGATTCCGCGCAATACGCATCGCGCCTATACTTGCGAGCATTCCTATGTAGGGTCGAATCTTTGAATGCGATTCACGAAATGAGACACATGGACTGACGAGGAAGACGCGGCGTGCTATAATGGTACAATGTCTATGCTACAGATTGGTGTTGTTTGACGGACAGACGAACCCTCAATGCGACGTTCCGTTGTATGACCCTTTCTTCCTCAAGATCTCCTCATCCTCCGCCTGCAACTCAGCATCGACCTGTGCTCCTCTCGATGGCTCGTTGCCATGCCTCTTCGCAGGCTCGAGAGGGTCCGTCACGGTCTTCTGACGGTCCGCAACCTCTGCTAAACGCTCTTGCGCCGCCTCCTGCCTGGCGCGGTTATTGAGGTTACGGTTGTCCCTACGGACGAGTGTGTCAACACCCACTGGAACTGTATCGGGGGGAAGGAACTTACTTGGGGTCGTTGATCTTGTGCGCGCCCTTCTGGCCCTCAGCCATATCGGCCTTCTGGCGCTCCACCTCAGCGCGGCGGTCGGCCTCAGATATCCTGGAGCACCGGCATCAGTATCAGTCCCAGGGCAGACGCAGGGAATTCGCCTCACCTCTGGTCGCCGTCGTTGTGAATCTGAGCGTTGCCAACGTTGGACTGCATAGCACCGGACGACATGGTGATGGAAATGTGTGTTGTGTGGGTAAGAGAATAAGTTGAGCGGGTGTGTAGGTGAGGGAGATGCGGACGATGTGAAAAGTACCGCGACGCGGTCTCCGTTCTTATACAAACTGCCAGGATGGCGCACCGACGTCAGGAGATGGGGCGCACTGGCGCAGTGACGTCAGTTGCGACCTTCCAAGTACAGTTCATCGCTTGCCAGATTAGGGTTACCCCACGATGGCGACCGCTGTTGACATTAATGACATGTTCGGAGCGAGCATGCAACGGAGAATTCTCTCGCGACGACTGGGGGAACAGTCTGAGTACTGTGTCTGGTCAGTGGTCAGTTTGTGCCAAGGTCACGAAATACTGGACTCCCTCCAAGTTCAGCCAGGTTCAGCCTCGAGTCGACGCGAAAGATGCTTCCCGGTCCAACGTATAGGTTTCTTGTGGTTCTAGCGGAGGGACTCTTTACTTTTCGGCTGAGATAGAACTTCATATGACCGCTGTGGCGAGCTAAAGCATGGTTCATGAAGGTACGAAACGAGGCGCTCGCAGTATCATCAAGACTGATCAAGGAAGGGGCCGGCGCAGCAATCAGTGCAGACATACCAACACGAAGCCCCAGGAAGCAAGTATCAGCCGGAGCAAATGCAGAATGACTAGCAAAGACATGAGGTGGTGGGGCTGAGATATCGGACAGCGAAGTGCACTAGGGAAGTCTGGGAAGAAAACGTAGTGGTACGCGGAATTAAGCTGAATTTGCATCCTTCGCAGACCATAGCAAATGTCTTCGCGACGCGCAGCTGCACAGCGATCATGACTCTGTGTTAGCATGAGGAGGGAGGTTGCTGAGGTCGTTCATCGTGTGGTCGTCCTAGCGGGAGTGGCGTATCTTCCGACACAAGCGCCCACTGCAGTTCCGACGTTACGTTGCTTGCGACGCTCGCCCAGGACAAACCCCACGATGTATGCGTCTCAAGCTAGTACAATGAGCATGAGATAGCCACAGCAGACTTGCGTATGAAGCGAGATGGGTAGACGGTGGCCTAATGTCGCGGAAAGCGTGAAGTGCTATCTTCCAGGCTGGCGGGCGCGGAGGATGGCCCAAGCGCGAGACGTTCTGGTGCTTTGCAGACTCGGAAGTTTCGACCGTGGGAAACACGCCATCGGACCTTCAACAAGACTCGCAGAGTCAGCTCGTCGCCCCACCCGCCCCCTCGTCGTCCCCAACCACCACCGCCGCGACCTGCGCCGCTCAAGTCATCGCCGTCGCTCGTCGACTGTCTATCCACAACCCCTCAACTAACACCTCATCGAACAGCTATGGCCCGTACCAAGGTCAGTAGATGTCTTATCTTGCCATCGTCTCCTCGACGTCGTCGCTGACGATGCCCTCGACAGCAAACCGCCCGCAAGTCCACCGGAGGTGGGTACCTGTTTCGAGGCTTCTTCGCCCCAGTGCTGTCGCAGATCAGTCGAAGCTGAGGTGTATTCGTCTTCCAGGCAAGGCCCCCCGTAAGCAGCTCGCCACGAAGGCTGCGAGGAAGACGGCGACGGCGGTACGTCCCTGTTATCTCGTGTCTTCCGTGAGGGAGCCCTCTCTGACCAGATGATGCGGGTTGCGGCTTTCCGTGCGTGTCTGGACTGCCTCTCTGCCACTTTGTTGTTGTTTGTTTCTATCTTTCGGAACAGGCCGCGACCGGCGGAGTCAAGAAGCCCCATCGTTTCCGGCCCGGAACCGTCGCGCTCCGTGAAATCCGGCGCTACCAGAAGTCCACCGAGCTGCTCATCCGCAAGCTCCCCTTCCAGCGTCTCGTTCGTGAGATCGCGCAGGACTTCAAGGTATGTTCGTCGTGGTCGTCATGACTCGAGCTGATGGTTATTGTCATGTAGACCGATCTCCGCTTCCAGTCCTCCGCCGTCATGGCCCTCCAGGAGGCGGCCGAGGCTTACCTTGTCTCCCTCTTCGAGGACACCAACTTGGCTGCCATCCACGCTAAGCGTGTGACCATCCAGCCCAAGGATCTGGTATGTCGTCTTGCTCATTACCATTCACCAGCTCGCTGACTTGTCTCCGTCAGGCCCTCGCCCGCCGTCTCCGTGGTGAGCGGTCTTAAGCGTATGCATCATGGACACGTCACTGCCCCGGCTTTCGCTATCTTACACTGTATTCGTCTCTCGTATTCTGTTCGTCTTGTCAGGTCTCATGTAGGCCTTGTATATTGTAGTGCCTCTCTTATGCCATCCGTATGTATTGGGGTCGGTATTTGAATGAGCATGTCTATGCCCACGGAGCACCCGAGTATGTGTGATGTCTTCTCATAAGTATCAGACACGCAGCAGTGGGTTACTTGATACCACATCTCGCTCGTGGAAATGAGATGATCATGAAGGACTGACCGGACGGACGTCGCCAGCGAGCGCCGGCTGGCACAGCCGTTGCAACAACGTTGCAACTTGAACGCATAAGTACCACTGCCACTCGACCTCTGACATTGACCATCACCGTCGCTCCCTTGAGTCGTCGGCCTCGTGAAGAAGTGGGCTATGTGCCACTGCCTCGACGCGCTGATATGCATGTACAAGGATCGTCTGGTTTGGCACTGCAGAGCTGTTTGAGGTAAGTTGCGGTGCTTACTTACGGTTCCTTGCACGTCCCGCGCTGATTGTTCCCCTGCAGCGCCTCTGCGGCGGAACGTCACAAGGAAGATGAGCATCATCGGCCGTAATACACGCAGCCAACTCATTGTTGACAATCATACTGAGCGTTCACAATCTCAGAAGTATCGTAGTTACGTCCTTGAAGCTTCCATGTCATGGACAGCATCTCGTATGCGTGCACCTAGCGCTGCCGCTGTAAATCCAGTACTGCCGTCGAGGGGAGGTGCGTGGGTAAGATCTATCACGAAGCTGACAGCGTTTACTGATCTGGGTACAGTATGCCGACCTGGAGTTAATAGAAGGCCGCAGCCAGATCGCTCCTGAAAGAACTTTATCAGGCACAGCGGAGACCAATGCGCCCGACCGGTCTCATGCCCATGCAACCCACCATCGTACGTGCCCTCATCCCAGACTCCCCAAGGACTTTCTGAACAGTGCGTCGTCCTCCCAGGCGGCCTCCGCATTCAGCTCTTAGAGCATGCGAGCCGCGCAGCTGCTCTGGTTGTGGGCATTGCTACGGACTACGCGCGTCGCTGGCGCCCTTGTCAACCGCACTATAGACGACCAGTTTGGAGACACGTCCACTGGGTTCGTCCCCTCCTACTCTCCACTCGATAAATGGGCCCGAGGCGATCTGTGCACTGGGTGTAATATTCATCCCGGTACCGTCAACGTCTCCCAGACGCACGATCAAACATGGCACGACTCGACATATCACCCTGGCAATCCAGACCACACGATCACCTTCGGCTTCAATGGCACCGCGGTCTATGTCTACCACCTCCTCGCCGATGGCACCTTCAATGGCACGACTACGTTCACGAACCTCACCTTCTTCATTGACGGGCAGTACGTTGGGCAGTTCGTCCGCACCCCGGATAATGCATCGGACATCATTCTGTACAACGTGCTGGTGTTCAATCAGACGAACTTGTCGCATCAACCGCACTCCTTCAAGACCGTGACGAATGGACCCACTGATGCTCTTATCCTCTTCGATTACGCGATGTATACCACAGAAGATGATCCCGCAACATCGTCCGCGTCTTCCGACCGCACTTCCAGTACCTCCGCGACATCCACCATTTCCGCGGTGCATACCGCTGCTTCTCGTGTAGCCTCAACGACACCCGTTGGTGCTATTGTGGGCGGTGCGGTTGGCGGTGTGGCAGTGCTCGCAGCGGTCGGGGTCCTCCTCCTCTGCATCCGACGTAAGCGTGCGATGCGACCGCCATCTATCGCGGAGAGGGTGGAACCTTTCACTATGCATGGCGGTGAGCGCGCTCTCGAAAACACGCCTTCCCGACGCCTCTCGCATCCTCCAAGGTTACCCGACTTACGCCTCGGTCGCGGCCGCCTGATGCCGGGAGCAGGCTCGTCGACGACTGGCAGCAGCAGCGCAGGTGAGTTTGACTCCGTTTTCCTGGTTGTGCTGGGGTTTAGAATTCGCGTTGCAGGGTCATCAAGACACCTTTTCACCCCCCATCGACCTCGTCTACCGCCGCTTCCTCCCCAGTCTGTGTCCGGCCGGACGGATCGCTCTCGGGCGAACGCGGAGTTGGTCCAGCGGATACAGACTCTCGAAGCGCAGATGCGCGCACTGGAGACCCAGCAGCAGCCGGGTTCCTCGGGGAGCAGTCGCGGGACGAGCAGTAACCCATCCAGCAATAGCAGCGGCTCGCGTGGTCGGTCCAGGAATCGATCGGCACCGAGGTCTGGCCTGCGTACGGAGCTGGCAACCCTCCGGAACGAGATTGCCGAGCTGCGTGGCGAGCTCGAGCACGACCAGCAACTGTTGGCGGAGGTGGACGTCCTTCCTCCGTCTTACAATACATGATTCCTCATAGTAACTTGCACCTGACACATTATATACCAGTGAGTCGATTCCTTGCCACGCTGCACCGGTTTGAAGCTCGCTAACTCCGAGGATTGAGTATAGGACGGGGATGACACGGACCCTTGCATTGCAATTCTTGATGTTACATTGTATCGCTATCAACCCTTCCTCCCGACAGTCGAGCTGCAGTGTCCGTATCGATTGCTAGACACAGCCAAGTATAGCCATTCTTATACCACACTCTGACACTCCAAACAGCTTCGCCGCATACGCCAGTGGGAGCTTCGGGCCTTCGGTGCGTCCGACCATCATGTAGTCCAGGAGACGAACCGCATGCGTGTCGATGGAACACACTGTACACTGACCAACGGCGCCAGTGAGCTCAGATGGATGGCATCGCTCATGTCTGCAGCTGGTGAGTGATACAAGTTCTATCATCCCTTGTTCTTCTTTCAGATGTTCTCAGGTATATCATCGGCCCCCTCGGATCCCTTTCTCGCGGACCCATGTCTTCTCATCGTTCATCTCAAGTGTCGCCCCGTCTGGCTGCGGAAGCGTCGTCGGCAGTCAACGTGACCGTCGACGACGAGTATGGCGACCAAAACAGCCACTGGGTCCCTCAATTTCTCCCCCTAGGAGGGTGGTCACAGGGTGCAGAGTGTGTCGGCTGCGCACTGAATTCTACCTTCATCGATACCGGTAGAGTCATGAATGCCTCGTGGCACGATACGACCTACTATCCTGGCAACAAAACTCGCGAGATCTCCATCGATTTCGTCGGGACCGCGGTGTACGTCTACCACATCATCGTGAACCGTCCCCCTAATCCTTTGATCACTGTCTTCACGAATCTCTCCTTCCTCATCGACAATGCGATAGTGGGCAACTATACGCATAGCCTGGATCCCGATGGGCCACCCGTACTTTACGACGTGCCCGTCTACGTCAATAGAAACTTGACGAACGAGAAGCATACCCTTCGAATCCAATCTGGAGGCCCAAATATAACACTCGTCTTGTTTGACTATATCCAATATACCGTCAATACGTCTTCGACTCCCTCTCAATCCTCTTCCAGTTCTCAGCCGGGCAGCCTTGCATCATTATCACCACCCACTACCTCCACACCGTCACCCACGCACACGCAGCCCGCGTCTTCCACAGCGGCGCGCCTGAGTCCGGGCATCATAGCGGCCATCGCTATCTCCCTTGGACTCACGGCTGCCCTTGTGCTCATCATCGCCTTGATTATCCGCAGCCGTGCACGGGGCAAGTCTCACAATACCGCCAAAGAGGAAAGGCAACGCATCGTAGTTCCCTTCCAGGAGCGTCAAGTCCCGTCCCCATCGTTTGGACTCTCGCAGGCAGCTGTGTCTCGGTCCTTCCCGTTGGCTAGTCCCACACCATCTCCGCCTCCCCGCACACCCGCCTACCATGCGCTTTGTCCACCTCCGCGGCATCGGGTGGACGTCCCAGCTCCTGCGCTATCAGTGACTGGAACCGAGCGTTCGCTTCGTTACATGGAGCTAGTGGAGGAGCTGGCCGCGCTTGAGACTATGGTGAAGGAAGCAGAGGAGGCTGCGAGGCCGACTCCGTCGAGAACGACTGGGGCAACCTCTGGACCCGAGCGGGGCGAGAGGTATAGGCTGAGGCATCCTAAGGACCGACGGTTGGCCTCAATTCGGTTGCGAATGAAGAGGGTGCGAGCGTTGATTGAGGATGAGAGGAGGCTTATGGAAGAGGCACTTCCAAGATCCCAAAGATGATCGACGTCTGGTGTAGTCGCGAGCGGCGACATGCTTCGAGTCCTTGCCATCTCCTTAGTACTTACATGCTTGATAGTTCCGCACTGACATGATTGACATTCAGCATTGCTATTGGAGTATCCACGCATATCATTCCACAGTGACTCCGGATGCATCATCAGTAGGGCGGTCAAGATCCTGTAATGATACTAATGAAGACGCTTTCACGGTTGATGAATACGGGCGTCTATGTAACTTCGACTCCTACCTTCAAGCTTCATCACCCGTCCCTCTGCTCTTCTACAAGTGGCTCAAGCTGCTTCAGAGACATACACTGTCATCACATCTCAGACACTTCAAGGCGGCCGAGCGACGTGGCCAGCATGCCAGCGCCTGACACAAGTTGCCAGTTGATATCAGAAACGAAGTCAGTCCATCATGAACTGGTTGGCTTCTCCCCGCTCATGCGGCGGTTTATGCTAAGGTATATATACCCGCTGTGACATCGTGGAACCTCGTCGGGGCATGTCTCGAAAATAGGTGAGTAGTAGGGTGCCCGCCCCCCGAGGCTTGCCATATCGAAAGCGCTTGCCCATCATCCTCATTAACCGCTTTCCAGGTCGCTGTACGCTACGACGCGAGCAGGCTCTACATGCGTTCTCTTCTAAGACGCTCGCTTGTGCTCGCTCTACTTGCCTTGGTCTCCGATTCCACGGCTATCCGAGTCAATGTCACGATCGATGACGAGGATGGCGACGCTTCTACCGGTTGGATGCCTCAATACTTTCCGTCCTCTGCCTGGGCACAAGGCTCAAAGTGCTCAGGCTGTGCTATCACTGGCCTCGCGGATCCCTCTCAGGCATTTGACGAGACTTGGCACGACTCCACTTACCACCCAGAGCAACCTCAGCGTGTCGTCCAGATCAATTTCAACGGGTCTGCGGTCTATGTTTACAACCTAGTCGCCAATACCATACCAGGCGTTACCACGTTCACCAACTTGACCTTCGTTCTCGATGGCACGGAGGTCGGCCAGTACACGCACTCCCCGCAGAACAACGCCGCGTCGACCTTCCTATATCGTACCGTCGTCTATCAAAATGACAGCCTGCCCCAAGCTCCACATATGCTGTCAATCGAAGCCGGTGGTCCAACTGCTTCCCTCATCCTGTTCGATTATGTGATCTACACCACCGAGCACGATGCGACAGGCGTACCTTCATCATCACTTACTCCCCCATCGGCCTCTGGTACTCAGGCTGTCATGCCCGAAGCGACATCGACACCTACGCCGTCCGTTGCCGGGTCCCAACCAGCATCTGCGAAGTCTTCGTCTGTAGCGGTTGGGGCGGGCATAGGTGCTGCAGTCGGAGTGGTCCTGGCACTCCTCACGCTCGTCATCGGGACACTGGTCTTTCGAAAGCGCAGGTCGCTCGTACTCCTCTTGTTCAGTAGGAAAGGGACAAACGTACATCATAATACGAATCGTCCCTCTTCCTTCGACGGCGCTGAAGATACCTGGCCCCGCTCTTCGCCCGTCTCCTCATCCTACCTTTCCCCTCTCTACCCTCCTTCGCCTATCGTGTCCTCCCTCTACCCAACCATCGAAACAAGCTCGTCCTTCAGGTCTTCAGATCTCGTCTTTGCCCCCATACCGACACCGAGCCCCCGCAACTCTGCAAGTCGAATACCGACTCCGTTGGCTACTCCTCCTGACCATCGTGCTGACGTACCTGCACCCGCAATCTCTGCAACTGGTACCGAGCACTCCGTCCGCTTGGCAGATCTAACAAGAGAGATAGCTGAGCTCGAGCAGCTCATGCACGGGATCCACAAGGGAGAAGGAAAGAGGAAGCCACGAGGCCCGCGCGGTGGGCCAGGGCACGGTGTGGACATATCGTTCGAGGCGTTGCAAGAGAGGGTGGCGCGCTTGAGGGAAGAGCTGGAGGCTGAAAGGAGGTTGCTGATCGAGGCTCTTCCTCGCGAGAAGCGGCATGATCCATGGTCACTGAAGGGGCGCAAGCTACGCGTCGTCAATCCGGAGGAGTCGTCCAACGCATGAGAGGAAGCGCAGAACCTTGTGAGGGTGTTTGATATAGTCCAGGTACGTACTGCGCTCCCTGCACGGCCGGATTAACTGACCTTTTAGCTGTCCCGGATAGCCTCCGAAGTCGGTTTGTACACGACCTGCCAATTGGTGTCTTGTGTGAGATTAACGTGAACGTAACTATCCCACTTATGGTGTCCCTTGACTCCCGACGCTGCGGTCACTTTGCGGCGGCCGGCCTGACGAGATGCACCAATGACAGTCCGGTAAGTATTCTCATACCTAGTCATCGAATATCGAGTATACCACCTCTGTTCCGGAGTCCGAGCCATTTCGTCGTCGCAAACGGAACTGGTCATATAGATATCTCTGCATTTGTTTTTGTTCGGATTGCTATCGGCACGCTCAGTCGCGCGTAGATCACACTGACAGCACTCAATCAGAGGGATCGGCCTCATATAGTGACTTGCAGGTCCCGGCCTCAAGCCGTAGAGCCGTGCCTGGTGCAGGCCGCGACGTAATGGGGGCTTCGGGTGGCCTGAAGACCCCGTCTCGCTTCAGCCGAGCCGGGACTTGCAAGTCGCGAGCCTCATAACGCGCATCCACCTCTCTCCAGTGATCTCTCGCTCTCTGCACTCCCCTTCGCTCGGTTGTTTGTTCTGGCCCCTTTGTGCGTCATGGTCGCTCTGCGACACAGGCTAATGTCTTGTCGCGTTCTCCTCACACTCCTCTTGTCTGGATGCGCTTGGTCTATTTCCACGAACCGAACCATCGACGACGAGAAAGGGGACAGCGTCAGCGGGTTGGTTCCAGAGTATACGCCACCTGGGGCATGGCACCAAGGATCCACCTGCTCTATTTGCACCGTTCACCTTGACACTGAGCAAGTACTCGATGGTACATGGCATGACACGACACACAGTCCTGATGATCCTGAGCCGCGCTCAATCACTATGCGGTTTAATGGGACTGCTGTTTACGTCTACAACGTCATCCCAAACACGATTGCGAATACCAATACTGGCACAAACCTCACCTTCGCTATAGACGGCGCACTCGTCGGAACGTTCACCCACACCCCCTCGAGCAGTACGGAATTCGACTACAACACACCCGTGCACTCGAGCACCGATCTGAAGAACCAGGAGCACACCCTGGTCATTCAGACCGTCGGCGACACCTCGCCCTCCTTGATCCTATTCGACTATGTCGTCTACACCTTCACTGACGACTCGGATTCGCCTGCCTCTACATCTAGTTCGAGCATCCAAGTGAGTATATATTGATCATACATGTCGGGTACGTGCTGAGCTGTAACGTACTAGCCAACGGGTACCTCCATCGTCGCCGCCCCTCCATCTTCTAACTCCAGCCGCCCCATTGCCCCCATCGTCGGGGGTGTAATCGGCGGCGTAGCGGCACTGCTGCTCCTCGGACTGCTCTTCCTTTTCCTGTGTAGACGGGCCCGCAAACATCAGCCGCACGTGCACGTCCAGGACGAGAGCCCGGTGTCCTACCGACTCGTGCGCCCAGGCGTCCTTGAAGACGCCGACAGTGATGAACGCCTCGTCCCCACCGCACCTGTCAACGAGGTCACGGACGTCTCACGGGGACCGGTCTCCAGTCCTGCCAGCCGCGCGTCGCACGACGCTGCTTCCCGTACCATAGCCTGGGCCAGTGCGAGCACGCTGCCATCGTCGCCGTACGGCGTTGCGTCCCCGCCCTCCTCGCCTCCTTCTGGGGGCTATATCCACGATAGCTCGGGAAGGGCTGCGGCATGGCAACCGCAGGTGATGCCTTCCCAGGTCGCGGCGCTCCGAAAGGATCGTGAGAGGAGTGAAGAGAGGACACAGGACTTTGGGGATGCACCTCCCAGTTACCATGATCATGATGTACGCGCCGGACTGCCAGTCTAGCATCCGATAACGTTCGCCCGCTGTCCCCCATCGTCGTCTCAAGGCATCCATTGTAGATCGTCATAAGCTCGAGTATCAGATATCCGAGTCCGCTGTATATCCGAGTCATGAATGTTGTACATACCAACGTTCTTAACGCCAGCTCCAGCTCCAGCACCTACGTGACTAGGTCCGTCGTTTCCGGAACATGATCTCCGCGCCGGGGTCAGGTATGATGTTTGGGCCAAAGCACCGGTTCTCCGGCCTTGGTGCGTCGTTGGCGAGCTTGACGTCGTAGTTGAGGACGATGAACGCAAGCATGGCCTTGAGCTCGTTCGCCGCAAAGAAACGACCCGGGCTATGGCCGCATGTGTCAGCCGATACTGCGATGCAGGTGTAGAGAAGAGTCGTACCATGCGTGCTTCCCGTGTCCGAAGGGAATATACTCGACGGAGGTGTTGACATATTGGTGCTTCGTGCCTTCACCGTCTTCCTCGCGCATGCGGGAGAACCGGAACGGGTCGAATGTCGCGGCGTTCTCGTAGATAGAGTCGTCGTTGTGGGTTGGATAGGATGCGGCGACGACAAGCGTGTTCTTCGGGATGAACGTTCCATCATTGAGAGTGACGTCCATCAATGCCTTGCGGGTCACCGAGGCTGCATGAAACGATAATGTGGTCAGTCGCATGAGCGAGAAGGTGAACTGTGGGCAGACATACTGAGGCCGATCCCGTTAATGCGCTGTGACTCCCTGAGGAAGCTGTCGACCTTCCACATCTTGCCCATTGCGGCCTTCGTCCATCCTTCGGTGGCGACTATGGCCTCGATCTCCTTGCGTAGAGGTTTGATGTAGTCCGGGTATGCAGCGAGGTCGAGGAGTGCGTGTGCGATACTCTGCAGAACAGGATTACATTAGCATAGCGTGAATATATGGTCGCTTGACACTTACATTTGACGAAGTGTGAATGGCAGCGAAGTTGACGAGCATGATCCTCTCAATGATTTGGATATCAGAGTAGTTTCTTGGGATAGCGCCTTCAAGGATCCACTGAAGCATGTCGTTCTGTCGATGCGCGTAAGCTGGCAGCAAGAATCGAAATAAAATGTCTGTACGCACAGGCTTCCCTGAATAATCATCGCCGTATTCCTCGAGTTTCGCCCTTCGTTCGTCGAGCAGTGGCTTGAGGTGAGGCACTGTTTGGCGGACGGTTTTCTTGACAGCGCTGAGATACTGGCCAAGAGACCTATCGGAGCATCAGGTGAGCTAGGATTCACTACATTTCTTCGTGAACGCGTTTACGTCTTCATGCTCTCTGGAATAATGCTGATCAACGCCGTGTCCTTCAAGACGTCTATCGTGAACCGGATAGCCAAGTCAAGATACTCCTGGTTCCGGCCTACGACTCCCATCAGCTGCTGGCATGAGGAGAATATATCGTACGCACAGACAGGGAGGCCGACGAAAACGCGGTTGCTGGCGCGAGAGACGATCTTCAGTGTAGTCTGCATCGTGTTAACGGTGGTCCATTCTGCAGTCCCAGTTACCATTGAGTTTCTTCTCGAGGTACAGTCCAGCCCGGCACTCACCGTCTTCCTTCGTGTGAATATAGTCCGGAACGGCAACTCGAAGCTCGTCGATGACGTCCGGGAGGACCGCCGTGAGTGACTTCATCAACTTATCCTTGATGATATCGACATGGAATGGGTCGTCCAACGGCTCACGACCGAGCGTGAACCTAGTGTGCAGTGTCTTGACGGTGCAGCCCTCCTAAGTCTTGTCTGTACATCGTGCGAGGTAAGGATGCGTACCTCCTCGACGCCCTCGATGAAAGACATCTCCTCGTCTGGCCTCTTCCTTAGCTCGTCCACCATCTTGGGTCCCGACACGACCACCATCCATTGCCCGATCAGCGCCACCTTGAATACTGAGCCATGGAACTGCGATAAGGGAGGGTCAACACATGGTCAGCGCGGACAGATAACTCAATTAGCATCGTCCACGTACTCGTTGGTAGCCCTCACGAAGCAATGCCTTCGGTTTGCGGAAGAAGTTGACGGTGCTCCAGTAGGACAGGATGGGTGCTGAGGGGCCACCGATAGTCGGGATATGGCTGAGCTGCAGAAAGCGAATCAGGGTTTGTGAGGAAGTCCAAGCCTGCGTGAGAGTGCATACTGGGTCAGAACGCCATCGGAACAGGTAGACGGCCGCGAAGACCGCGAAGAGAGCGTATAGGACGGTTTGCGTATCCTCCATCCTGTGGTCGGGAAGGCAGGATTGGGGAGTTGTAGCGTCGGACGTGGACGGCAGGGACCCTCATGTTATGTTGACAGTTGTACCTGGCTTCGCATGCTGTCGTCAATGAGCGCCAAGCGGCAGACAAGTCTTTCCCATCTGCGAGCGGACATGTTCTACCGGTCCTCGCGTAGGCCGCATTACGCACCAGCGTACCATTCGCCAGCCGTACCTCCGAGAAGCCCCATTCATTTACGGTCGAGGTCACGTCAATCGCCAACGGACCATCCACCGCAACATCGAGGGCCCTGGAGGCTGGGAGCGTGCCATTCTGCCCTGTCCAGCGGCAGCAGCATTCCACCTGCTCTTGAACTGTCCGCCTATTGCAGTGGCGCAGTCAGGGCGGAGTCCACCATGTGCCGGCCTGCGGAAGGTGGTGGGAACAGTGGAGGGCCGCTCAAGAAGCTGAGAACAGCTGATCTGAGTTGGTATCGGAAGAAGCAGTTCAATTCAAGATCTTGTAGCGATGCATGAGAAAACATACTTGGTACTTACTGCCGGTAGTATGTGCTGAGCATCCAAACCCGCGTGTTCCCTCTGTTGTCAATCATTCGGCATAAAACCTAGCTGGGCCGAGGGTAAGAAGGAGTAGAGTGTACTCAGTGTAGTACGAGGACTCGTGGTGATTAGGTGGCAATTGTGTGGTGACGGCAACATGGATGTGACGGCGGTTGGCCGCGTGCACTGCAAGCGACTCACTCGCCTCTTCAGACGCTCGCAGTCTACCTGGCATCTGCGCGGCAACTACTCCCCGCTCTGTATATCTTGGATCCCCTTGTGTGCCCTATATGTGCCCGTACTCTCACCACATCATATGGTGACACTCATATTAGCTGGGCTCATGAAAACGATCACAATGCGTCAATCAGCTCACTATCCTTGTTCATACATACAGTGGAGTCACCACGCCATTGTAGGCTATCTTCTGCGGAACAGGATCTCTGCATTGGGATCAGGAACGAGGTTAGCCGCAAAGCACACGTTCGCTGGCCTGGGTGTGTCGTTAGCGAGCTTGAGATCGTAGTTGAGGACGATGAAGGCGAGCATAGCCTTGAGCTCGTTGGCCGCAAAGAAGCGACCCGGGCTGTGTGGCAGACAGTCAGCTGTGTTCGAAGAGCCTTTATTGTTGCAGAGGATGCCACGGCGTACCACGCGTGCTTTCCGTGTCCGAAAGGAATGTACTCGATAGACGTGTTGACGAATTGGTGCTTCGTACCTTCGCCGTCTTCCTCCCGCATGCGAGAGAAGCGGAAGGGGTCGAATGTTGACGCGTTCTCGTAGATCGAATCGTCATGGTGTATCGGATAGGATGCGGCGCCGATCAGTGTGTCTTTGGGGATGAACGTGCCATCGCTGAGTGTGAGGTCTCTCATTGCCTTGCGCGTTACAGAGGCTGCGCGGAGGGACACCAGAAGTCAGGTTTGCACCCGCCGAGGTGACTGACAAGGAACCTTACTGAGGCCGATGCCATTGTAACGCTGTGATTCCTTGAGGAAGCTGTCGACCTTCCACATTTTTCCCATAGCGGCCTTCGTCCAACCTTCGGCCGCGATGACGGCCTCGACCTCCTCCCGGAGAGGTCGGATGTACTGTGGGTACGCGGCGAGGTCGAGGAGAGCGTGCGAGATGCTCTGCAATGTGGGACGTAGGTGAGCATGATGTATTCCGAATAAGTGTGCGCCTCGCGTACGATTGACGAGGTGTGAATGGCGGCGAAGTTGACCAAGAGTATTCGTTCAATGATCTTGACGTCTGTGTACCGCCTTGGGATGGATTCCTCGAGAATCCACTGTAGCATGTCGTTCTACATATAACGTGATGTAAGTCGGTGGCTGAGACAGATACAAACCTGAACTTACCGGCTTGTCGGGATATTCATCCCCGTACTCCGCCAACTTCGCTCTCCGCTCGTCAAGCAGTGGCTGCAGATGAGGGATGGCTTGACAGACTGTTTTCTTAACAGCACTGAAATACTGGCCGACGGAGCTACGGGGGTATCCAGTGAGCCAACGATATGCTTCCATGGATCGCTTGCGCACTCACGCTCTCATGCTTTCGGAAAAGAGCCTGATGAAGAAGCTATCCTTCACGACGTCCATTGTGAACCGGATAGCCAGGTCCAAGTACTCCTGATTGCGACCTAGAATTCACATTCGGCTTCGAGCACAAGCAGATGGGAGGCAGACTTACAGATAGCAAGGCCAACGAAAACGCGGTTACTGGTGCGAGCAACGATGTTCAGGGTTGCTTGAAGTATCTTCACGCTGATCCACTCTACAGGAGTGGCCCCGTTAGCTCTACTCCAGAGGCGTAGTCGAGGGCAGGAACCAAACAAGTACCATCTTTCTTCGCTTGGATATACTCCGGCACGGCGCCTCGTAGTTCGTCGATAACATCCGGAAGGACAGCAACCAGCGTCCTCATCAGTTTCTCCCTGATAATCTCGACGTGAAAGGCATCGTCCACCGGCTCGCGTCCGAGCGTGTACCTCAGTTGCAGGGTCTTGCAATGACTCAGCTCGATGTTGTACTAACCCCTGCGTTGTAGAATGGGCTGCACGTACCTCTTCCGCGCCCTCGAGGAACGACACCTCGTCGTCCGGTCTCTTCCTCAGGTCGTCCAACATCTTCGGGCCGCTGACAATGACCATCCATTGTCCGACAAGCGCGATCTTGAACGCGGACCCATGGAACTGGAGTCGAAATGCAGCGAGCAAGGTCAGCCTTGGTACAGAATTCGCGCGAATCGCGTACTGACTCGCTGATAGCCCTCCTTCACAAGTGCCTGAGACTTCAGCAGGAAATTGATCGTGCTCCAGTACGATAGTATGGGCGCAGAGGGTCCGCCGACTGTGGGGATATGGCGGAGCTGCCAGGATCATGTCAAGTGCGTGAGTAATGGGAACTACACGAGAGTCTGGGAGAGCGTACCGGGTCAGACCGCCATCGCACCAGGTACACAGCTGCGAGGATAGCGACCACAGCATACAGCACGGAGTCCGCCATTCGTCTCTTGCGGGTAGAGAGTCTGGGACTTGCGAATGGAGTGGGGAGGAACCGTACCTAGTAGGCTTCATCTTACGTGTTCCAGGACTCCGCCCATGCGTAGGTTCTGCCACTGCGCGGGATGTCCCCTTCCCATCCGCAGCGTCAGACATCCCATGGAGTGCGCTGGGACTACACGTCCTTCTAGGAATAAGGCATGTGAACGCAAGAAGCAGCAATCCCTTTCGGAGTTCGAGGAATTAGCTTCTCCAGTTGATATCTACCGCCAAATGCAGGCACTTACTCATCCTTCCGTCTGCAGATTGGCGTGGAAATTGCTCTGGTTTGACGGGGGCGATAACTGTGATCGAATGTCAGGACTCAGAATGGGAATCACCTTCACAGCACATCTGACGTCTGCCGCGCACTAAGACCGAACCAGCGCACATGGGGGATGAAGTCAAAAGTATGCAGGCACGCCGGAGACAGCATGCACTACCAAAGAGCCAGAGCTCATAAGTACAGCACGTAGTACTGTATCACCTTTCAAGCAAACGCGGACGCATCGCGCTTCCTGAACATCACCTGCCCGTCCATAGCAGGAAGGACCGCGGTCCCGATGTAGACGTTGGCCGGCCGGCCACCATCTCCAGCCGACTTCAGGTCGTAATTCAGCACGATATACGCGAGCATCGCCTTGAGCTCGTTCGCCGCGAAGAACCGCCCGGGACTGGCATACAAAGTGTGAAGCGGCAGCCGTCAGCGAACGCGACGCATGGAGTACCGGAAGACAAAGGATACCACGCACCATGCATGCTTCCCGTGTCCGAACGGCACATACTCGACGGACGTGTTGACAAACTGATGTTTCGTCCCCTCACCCTCGTGTTCGCGCATGCGTGAAAAGCGGAACCCGTCGAAGACGTTTGCGTCCGGGTAGTTCGTGTCGTCGTGGTGCGTCGGGTCTTGGGCGGCGACGACAAGCGTGCCCTTCGGGATGAAGGTACCGTCGTTGAGCGTCACGTCCTTCATCGCCTTGCGGGTCATGGAGGCTGTTGAGAGCGACGTGTGTCAGCACGGCAGAGGTGAGCGAGTAAATATGAGGAAGGGCGCACTCAGGTCAACGCCGTTGCATCGCTGTGACTCCCTTAGGAAGCTGTCGAGTTTCCACATCTTCGCCATGGCTGCCTTCGTCCAGCCCTCCACGGAAATGATGGGCTCTATTTCCTCACGAAGGAATTGCAAGTACTCTGGCTTGGCGACGAGGTCGAATATGGCGTGCGTGAAGCTCTGTGAGCTTGTCAGCAGTGATCCCGCTACCTATATGCAGTACGTACGGTCGACGACGTATGGATGGCTGCGAATTCGACGAGCAGAATCCGCTCAGCGATGCTCCAGTCAGGGTTTTCCTTGCGAATAGCTTCTTCAAAAAGCCACTGGAGCATATCGTTCGGCTTGTCCTCCCAGTCGCCACCGTTCAGCGCCATCAATGCCTTCTTCTCGTCAATCATGGGCTTGAGATATTGCACCGTGCGGTTCACAGATGCCTTCGTCTGGCTGACCATGGACCCGACGAGCCTTGTTAAGGGGTTAGCCGGGCAATATGCCGAGAAACAGTCTCACTTACGGTTTGAGAGGTCGCGGAACGAGACTCAACATGTCTCTATCCTTGAGGACAGCCCTAGTGAACGTGACCGCTAATTCAAGGAAGCCCTCATTGCGGCCTGCAGGGGTAGTCAGTACGAGTCCACCAGAAGGGGCAGCAAACATATGCGCACAGAGAGGGAGACCGACGAATGCTCGGTTGCTGGCGCGTGCGATGATGTGTTGCATGGTAGGCATGACAGTCACCGTGACCCATTCTGGAAAAGATCAGACATCCGTGGACGAATGGCCCGGATATGAATATACGTACTGCCGTCATCCTTGGCAGGAATGTACTCCTGCACCGCGAGGCTGAGCTCGTCGACAACGTCCGGCAGAACGGCAGGAAGGGTGCGTGTCAGCTTCTCCCTGATGATGTCGACGTGATACGGATCCATGATGGAACCCCGGCCGATGGTATACTCCGCCTGCATGGTCTACAGTGGGAGTCTCAGCCATCGGAGACCGTCAGACGAGGCAGGAAGTCGTACGCACGTCGTCAACACTGGCTATGAACGAGAGCTCTTCGTCCGGGCGCCGCCTGAGTTCGTCGATCATCTTCGGTCCGGAGACGACGACAAGCCACTTGTCAGCCATCGCGACTTTGTACGTGCCATTATAGAACTGTTGTTGAGGCCGTCAGCTATGAGACATGGAGCGGTTTGCCAGCACTGAACTGGCCTTGCAATACCCCTCATTCAAAATGTTTTTCGCATTGCGCATGAACTTGAACGCAGCAAAGTAGGACAGCCCGGGCAGCGAGGAGCCTCCGAGGGTAGGGATCGCGTTCAACTACAGGAAGGTGATTGTCAGTAACGGTGTCGGACGGGATAGTGCGCGTACTGACCGGATTCATGTACCATCTGACGACGTAGAGTGTCAGCAGAATGGTTAATCCTGCGAAGGCAATGTTCTTTGGATCCTCCATCCTAGTCTTCGGTAGGGCGATGTCATTTCGCAGACAACTGGTAGGTATATGTATGCTCCAGCGAACTTGACCTCAAGAGTCAAAGTCCCAGCGCTGCGTGGTTACGGTACCGAGCCAGGCAGACGAGATATGCGGCACCGGAGAACGCGAACCGAGTGGGAGACCCCGGCTGCGAGACACGGAACAACCTGACTCATGGATGTGCCGTGTGCTTGCGCCACGGAAGGCCGCACTACTGGACGACCGGTGAGTCTGAAGTACTGATTCGCGGAGCCCCGATAGGCGAGTCTCTATAGTCTATGCTGCGTCGTCTATCACTGGCGTCACGCTGCCTGTCTAACGGTAAGTACGACTACGAGAGGGTGAGAACTATATATTTTCACTTACACGGAACCTGGCTGACTTTTCTGTACCACTGAAGCATGATATTCTTGTGTTTGTTGAAGCTGCCTGGAGGCAAGGTTCACGTTCGACACCTCGCAGAAGCGGCCGAGCAGATGGGCGACGAGGACAACCAGCGGCCGGCGTTTGCCGCCACGAAGACGTCGATCGAGATCCAGACTTGATGCTCGTCCCAGCGCCTGTGCAGTGCTCGACATTAAACGTCGCTGCAAATTTTTGACCACTTCCATACTGCTGGCCTGAGGTGCTGGACAAAGTCCTGCCTGGCTGCCGCAACATGAAAAGATTGTCCACAAGTTGGCAAGTTCGTCCTCTTTCACAAAATGGGTGAACAACGTCAAGTACTGGGACCCGACACGAGAGCGTAATATTGCCACGCCTGGTAAGTCGCATCTGCACAGAGCGAACGAGCCAAGGTGGCAGCACGTGGCGGAGAATTATATAGCAAACTTGATAGAGTGCGCACGGCGTGAATAACATAGGACTTCAAGCATCGTGAGACGTCTCGCGCTTCCTGAACATGACCTGTCCCTCCATGGGAGGCAGTACGGTGGGTCCGAGGTAGAAATTGGCCGGTCGCTCCCCGTCTCCCTCGATCTTCAAGTCGTAGTTCAGCACAATCCACGCGAGCATCGCCTTGAGCTCGTTCGCCGCGAAGAACCGACCCGGGCTGGGTGCAGCGTGCGTCAGCAAACCGCACGCCGCGCGACAGAAACAACGGAGCGCACCATGCATGTTTTCCGTGTCCGAACGGCACGTAATCGATCGACGTGTTCACGAACTGGTGCTTCGTGCCCTCACCCTCGTGTTCGCGCAAGCGCGAAAAGCGGAACGCGTCAAAGACGTTCGGGTCCGCGTAGTTCGAGTCGTCGTGATGCGTCGGGTGCTGCGCGGCGACGAGGACCGTGCCCTTCGGGATGAAGGTGCCGTCATTAAGGGTCACATCTACCATCGCCTTCCGGGTCATGGTGGCTGTGGACAGCGAAGTGCGTCAGCAGTGCGGAAGCGAGAGATGGATGAGCCTGGACGTACTCATGCTTATGCCGTTGTAACGCTGGGACTCCCTCAAGAAGCTATCGAGCTTCCACATCTTGCCCATGGCCGCCTTCGTCCAGCCCTCGTCGGCAACGACGGACTCGATCTCGTCGCGGAGGGGCTGCTGATACTCCGGCCGGGCGGCGAGGTCAAAGATGGAATGCGTGAAGCTCTGGGAATGTGTCAGCAGCAAGACCAACCGGAGCGCGCAGCGCACATACCGTCGAAGACGTGTGAATGGCTGCGAAGTTGACCAGCAGGACCCTCTCGGCGACGCCCCAGTCAGGATTCTTCCTGCGAATCGCCTCGTCGAAGAGCCACTGGAGCATGTCGTTCGGCTTGTCATCCCAGTCATCACCATTCTGCTCCATCAGCGTCTTCTTCTCGTCCAAGGTCGGCTTGAGATATTGCACCGCACGACGAATCGATTTCTTGGTCTCGCTGATCAGAGATCCAACCAATCTGCGAGACCGGTATGAGCTGGTGTATAGGATGACTACGATGCTACGTACGGCTTCAGGGGACTCGGGAATAAGCTGATCACGTATCTGTCCTTGATGACAGCCCTTGTGAACTTGATGCACAGATCAAGGAAGCCCTCATCGCGACCTGCAGACGCATTTAGCATGGCTCTCGGCAAGCGCACAACACCGTGTACGCACAAAGAGGCAGTCCGACGAAGGCTCGGTTGCTCGCGCGTGCGACGATATGCTGTATCACGGGCATGACAGTAATTGTTACCCATTCTGTGCAAGCAGGCTTTGTCAGCTTTCTGATGGCGACCGGGCAGAGGTATACGTACTACCGTCATCCTTCGCAGGAATGTACTCCTGGACCGCGAGCCTCAATTCGTCGATGACGTTGGGAAGGACAGCAGGGAGGGTACGCGTCAACTTCTCCTTGATGATGTCGATGTGGTATCCGTCCATCATTGCCTCCGGCCCGATAGTATATTTGAGTTGAATAGTCTGCGGCGAGGGGTCGCATAGTGAGACAACGCACCCGCGTGCGTTAGAGTTGGAGTTCACGTACGTCCTCGATGCCTTCTAAAAACGAGAGCTCTTCATCAGGGCGCCGCCTGAGCTCGTCAATCATCTTCGGTCCGGACACAACGACCAGCCATTTGTCGGGCAGCGCAACTTTGTATGCCGAATTGTAGAACTGTTGCCGGATACCAACTGTCAAAAATCAGCGATACATGCTGGTAACGGATGTGCTCACCCTCCCATATCCCTCGTTGATGATGTCTTTCGCGTTACGCAAAAAGTGCAACGCGGTAATGTAGGACAATCCCGGAAGGGAAGTGCCTCCGAGGGTGGGAATTGCGTGAAGCTGCGGGCGTGAGTCTGTCAGTAACGATGTCTGGCGCGACAACTTGAAGTACGGCAAAGTACTAACAGGATTCATGCGCCATCGAACGAAGTAGATGGCCAGAAAGATGGCAAGCCCGGTCAAGACGACGGTTTGAGGGTCCTCCATGGCTTGTGAGGTCAATGGGAAGACGGTCATTCGTCCGAAGGTGCGTGGGTATAAGTACCTGCACGAGGCGGCACCATTGACATCGAGCTGAAGATAGAACATCCCACTACCCGACCGAAGCACATCCCGTCTGAGCGGAGACTTCGGGACGCGATGGGTGTAAGCGTCGATTACCCATCTGTGCAGCTGAGGGCGCCGTTCCCCCGAGAAGCATGCCCTGGCATACCTACCGGCTCCTTTGATCCATGGACTCTCCTGGGCTCTCATGGGACCGACTCCTTCGATACGCCAATCAGACAGTTGAACACATGTGATCGTTGCGCCGTCCGGATATGCGGGCTCAATGGGGTTTGATTCCTGGCATCGTGAGTACGTTGGGCCTTCCGCATTATCAAGAGTGTTCGAGTCGTCCTGCTTGGGACATCGCTCAGGGACCGGGGTACTTGTGTTTACTTGCGCAGGAGCACCGGTGCTTGTCGTGATGAGCCTGAGGAATGCATGTGTTGATATGAAAAACAAGATTCACACGTAGCCAGGGCAGAAGGACGAGATAGAGAACGAAGGGTAGTGACGAGCATTCATCAGGGCAGCTGCAAGCTGTGGCATTGAACCGTAACGGAGGAGTCTCAGACTCAAGTCACTGTCAGAGTCTCAGACTGTGCGGATACGGCCGGCCCGTTGGATCGAGATCTCCCCCCATCTGTGTACAAGCTGATCTACACCGCGACGGCCCTCCTCCGAGTCCTCTCTCCTCCTCCGCCGTAAGTGTTTGGAGAAGGACCTGCCTCGACTGTGAGGGGAGACGAGCAGGTCTGACACCAGTGAGTCCACCTTGCTCAGAGCTCCACTTCTACTACTGAGTACTTACTTACGTGTTCCCGATACATGACCGGCTCGTGCACAAGCCGCTGTGGTGGCTCCTCGAGTTCCTGCCCATCGAGCAGCGGAAGTAGCTGCCAGACAACAAGTGGAAGAAGTACCGCTCGTGAGTGCCTCCTTCCACGCCCTCGTTGCCCACAATCCGGTGATCTACGCAGGTTCAACTTTGGGCGCGAGCGCACGATACCGGCTGACACAGGCGAGTTTTTCGTGCACAAGAGGGTGAAGACGCGGGTGGAGCACCTCGGGTACAAGCCCAGGGCGAAGAACTGGGCAAAGCTGAAAGCCGTGTTTGTGAGTCGAGTCCGAGGCGGCCGCCGGCCCGCAACTCAGCAGTGCGCTGCTTCTCCCCGGACAGGGTGGCTGTCAGAGATAAGTTAGTACGTGCTACGGCTGAGCGCTGAGCTATAGCTACGCACAAGTTTTTGCTGTGAATTTGCTGTCTTTCGCTACTATGAGACTTGCTACTCTTGTATCGTTTGACTTCAGTGGTAACTCAGTTGTTGGGACTTAACGTGACGGTTCCTGACCACCGGAAGGCTGTGTGTCCAACATTCAACTGGCGTACGTGTCTGGACAAGAGTTCGACCTGCATACATGTACATAGCTCTGCGAATTCATGCAACGACGACTCGGAGGTGGTTACGAAGTACATACGGCGTAATCAAGTATGTCCTTTGAGTGGCTTGTTCGGTCAGTAAGCGATGTCGATCGAGTTTTCTCACGCCTAGTAGTAGTGGTGTGATCAAATCATCAAATCGCAGAACTGAACATGGCACCTTCGTCAAGAGGGAGGCGCTAAATAAATATCAAACCGTGGGAAGAGGGGGGGAGGGGGGTCTGGGGGTCCTTAATGCACTTTTGGTAGACCATCCGAGGATGGCCTGCAGAGGCTCGTAGTACATATATCTGACTGCTACCAGGCTTCAGAAACGTCCATGACATTCCTACATGCTCATCAGAGGTTGTAGAGACCATATAACCCTTGTTGGCCCCCTCTCCGAGACTGGTTGCAGCTCACAGGCGTCTGTGATGCCATTTGGGAGGTGCGCGCTCGATAAGCCGAGGTGGCCGGGAGCCTCAAGATGGGCATAGACTGCAGTGGATGCATATCTTCTCTCAAGATCATCTACAGAGCTTCGAGCAACCCAGGAAAGTTAGTTGTCCCGTTTCAGTAGTTCATGTCGTAAAACATGCGGAAAACATACTATATAAGGTGATTTCCCACGGTGGAGGGGGGGAGGGGGTCCCCGGAAACTGGCTTATTGCACTTTTGGTACCTCCGGTGCGACATTATATTAGCGCCTCCCTCTTG